>VZUI01057523.1:0-40852 GCA_013401135.1 Cettia cetti | reverse complement strand
AAACCCCACCCCCCCCCCCCAAAAAAAAACCCCCATCCTGTTTATTTTTTAGAATGCAGACATAACCTGAACAATTTGAAAATATGTCAAGAAATCTTTCTCTCTACTCAGGAAGGAAAACAGATAATTTTAATTCTAGCATTTCTATTTGTAACCTAACATATTTCTTCAGCAAAAGGAGACAAGAAGTGACTTTAAATAGGTCTGCTTGTTTCCTCTTGTTCATATCACTCCCCAAAGTGCCTCCACCCTATCCTTTTTTGAGTGATATTTTGAGTGATATCTTTATTCATTCTTATTAATGAAAGTTAGGTTATCCAATTCACTAATGAAATCAACAAGGCAAGTTAACCAGGGCTTTAGATCAATAGCAAATGTTACATTTCATATGCCCTAAGTAAAAACTAGAAATAGCATAAACATTTATAAAGGGTCCAAGGAAAATGGATGTATGAAGAATGTTTATTTGTTTGCTTATTTACGTTTTCTTTGTTCACAGATCACTTGGTATTTGTTTAAAGCTATACAGTGGTTTGATTCATACCAACTTCAGATATCAGAGCATATATGTTTATATAAACCTGAATTATTCTCCCCAAAGATGGAAATTACAGCCAAAGATTATCCTAATGGAAAACTGACTTCTTACAAGATTTATTCTTCACACTGTGAACCAAGTATTGAGGAAAATGAGCATGGAATCCTAAATTTTGCAAGTAGTCTTTCTAGCTGCACTTCATTTTGCATCCTTGTGAGTCCAGCAGGGTCTGGGCTTTGTGAATCTGTATATAGAATTTAAAGCAGAATCATAGAGTATGTTGAGTTGGAAGGGATTTAACAAGACCATTGAGTCATCTCATGGTGCTGCACAGGACATCCTGAGAATCCCACCATGTGCCTGAATGCATTGTCCAAACACTTGAACTCTGTCAGGCTTGGTGCTGTGACCACTTCTCTGAGGAGCCTCTTCTAGTGCCCAACCACCCTCTGGTTGAAGAACCTCTTCCAGGTGTCTACCCTAAATATCCCCAAACTCAGTTTCACGCTGTTTCCTTGAGTCCTGTCACTGATCACAAGTGAAGAGTTCAGTACCTGCCCCTCCACTTCCCCTCACAAGGAAGTTGCAGACTTCAGTGAGGTCTCCCCTCAGTCTCATCTTCAGGCTGAACAGGCCAAGTGCCCTCAGCTTCTCCTCATGTATCTTCCCCTCAAGGCCCTTCACCACCCTTATGACCTTCCTTTTACACTCTTTGAGAGCTTAATGTCTTCTTTATATTGTGGCACCCAAAACTGCCCCCAGCACTCGAGGTGAGGCTGCCCCAGTGGAGAGCAGCGGGCCGGCTTGCCCGGCTGGCAATGTGTGCCTGATACACCCCAGGACAGAGTTAGCCCTCCTGGCTCCCAGGGCACTGCTGACTCACATTTAACTTGTCCTTGACCAGGGCCCCCAGGTCTCTTTCTTCAGCTCCGCTCTCCAGTATCTCATTCTTCAGTCTATATACACAACCAGGTTTGCCCTGGTTGCAGAATCCAGCACTTGCCCCTGTTAAACTTCATATGGTTGTTGATTGCCTGTCTCTCTGATTTGTCAAGATCTCTCTGCAGGGCCACTCTGCCCTCCACGGAGTCAAGAGCTGCTCTCAGTTCAGTGTCATCAGCAAAATTACATAATATTATTAGTATTCCTTCAAGTTTTGTGTCCAAGTCATTTATGAAGATGTTGAAGAGCACAGGGCTGAGGATGGAGCCCTGCAAAACATCACTAGTGCCTAGATGCCAGCCTGATAACACCCCATTCACTATAACTCTTTGTGCCTGATCCTTGAGCCAGTTGCTTACCCATCACAAGGTGTGTTTATTCAGCTGAGTGCCAGACATTTTGTCTAGAAGGATCCTGTGAGAGGCAGTATCAAAAGCTTTACTGAAGTCCAAAAAGGTTACATCTTTCTTTCCTACATCATCTAGGTGGGTTACCCTATTGTAGAAGGAAGGTTCTACAAGCAGGACTTTCATCTCAACTGGCTTTGACCAATGACTGTGCTGTGTCGTCCTCCAGGTGTTTTTCAATACTTCCCAAAATAATCTTTTCCATTACTCTACCAGACACTGAAGTGAGACTGACAGGTCTGTAGTTTTCAGGGTCTTTCTCATGCCCTTCTTGAAAACTGGGATGATTGCCAGTTTCCAGTCAGATGGGACCTCTTTGGTCTCCCAAGACCTCTCAAAAATCAAGAGAGTTTCTGTGATAACATCAGTTAGCTCACTGATGATTCTCAGATGAAGCCCATAAGACCCCATAGATTTCTAGGGATCCAGCTGGAGAAGCAGATCCTGCACAAGGTCAGGGTCTGGGATTTGATCATTCTTGCAGCAATGGTCTTCCAGCACAGGGCACTGAGACCCCCTTGGTCTGTCATCTGTGTTGAAGACAGAGGCAAAAAATGCATTAAACACCTCTGCCTTTCTTTGTCCCTGTTTGTGCTGTGAATGTCCTCATACGGTAACAAACCAATGTTATTTCTACCTGGCTTTTGCCATTAATATATTTGAAAAATCTGGTTTTATTGTCACCCACACATCTGGCTAGCTTCAGCTCCAGTTGAGCTTTGGCCACATGAATTTTCCCCCTACAATGGCAAGCAGCATGTCTTATTCTTCTTTGTTTTCACTAGGCATACACCTTTCTTTTTCTTATTTCCAAGAGAACATCCCTATTCAGCCAAGCCGGCCTTCTGCCTTGTCTGCTTGACTTTAGACATCTGGGAATTGCCTTCTCCTTTGCCTTAGGAGGTGTTTCAAAAGTAAAAAGCACTGAAGGTAGTGTCTTACAAACACAAAACTTACCCTACAAAAAGTTTTAGCATGCCCTACATGTATCAAACTGCTCACAAACATTTAATTCATCAGCAGAATTAGGCCAGAACCTAAAAGTATAAGTCAGTAAACTGATTATCAGTGTGTTGAAAGTACACCTTTAACAATCTGAATAATCCAGTAAAGAGCATTTATTTTCACTATATCATGAGTGTTAATTTAAATCCATAAAATTTCTGTAATCTTCTTTTTCGTTTCAGAACTGAACATTCTTATTTATATCTAAGTGATGGTGCTAATGGCTAGTTACTCTTATAGCAGACTTAGCAAGACATTATTTTCATGAGGCTTTTTATGTAATTTTTTTTTTGTCCATTTTAGGCTAATCCCCAGAAGAGATTAGCAGTCTGTCCTGGATAGCAATGTAGTAACATGTGAGAAAGAAAACATGAAGGTTTTTGATGTAGCATTGGGGTATTGTAGAAAGTAGCTTGCATTCCATTAGTGGTACCTAGGACATAACTTGAGTATTTCTCTCTTAGAGATTTTCTTTTTTCTCAGGATCTTCAGAGAAAAGACTCCCAGTCTTCAGTATCCTCCAGGAAATATTATGCCAAAGTCTAAGGATATTATGCCAAAGTCTAAGGATAAATCTAAGGATTTATTTTGTATCTATCAGTGTCATTTAGCTGCAACACATTCTCAGCAAGGGAATCTCCAAATGTCATCTTCTACTTCCACAAATGTGCCAGTCTAGATATTTCCTCAAAGCACTGATTTTAGATGCCAAAAATTTCTACTCTTTCTCTAATGAAACATTTAATTTTAAACCCTGTTGCATTGAAGAAAGTGGGAATTCTGTCAGGATTTCATCCTATCTGCTTTCTGAGACTACCCATGAAAATGTGCTACATCATGTGACATTCCCAGCACAGCATTGGGTAGGCTGTATCCTGCAGAACGACATCTTTTGTAAACAAGATTTAGAAATCTTGGAGGGAATTTCCTGCTGCTGGTCAGATTGTTTTGAACACCATTGACCTTGCTGCAGATTTCTATTCTAAGAGCAGCTATTCATCTGTGTCCCATCCAATTGCTTTGATGACAGTAACTGCTGGGGAGGTGGATAAGGAAATCTAGAGACACTCGTTCCAGTTGTGAGGCCTGCTGATAACCAGCCCAGACTGTGCTCTGGCTGCTCTGTACCAATTTAAACAGTTTGGAAGGAAATAACTTCACTGAGGAAGGAAGCAAGGGAATGCGGAAAGCAAACGAAAAAAATTCCAAGTACAGTGCTAACCTAGACCACATCATTTGCCATCATACTGCCAACATTGTGCATCAAAACACAGGGCAACCATGCCTCAGACTGCACAAAAAGTAGATTTTGAAAATGCACTGGCACTCAGGGCATTCTCAGACGCTCTTCAGACTGCCAGCCCTTATTAATCAGATAAATCTGCACCATTTGTTCCTACTTTACAAAGAATGTTACACTCCTTAACAAGAAAAAAAAAACTTCATACACTTAAAATTGTAATGACTCATTCATGGATTTTTTCTGAACACAAGGAGCATATCAAGGCACAAAATCCAAACCACAGGGAGCAAAACTGATTTACTTAGCTTAATATCTTCTAAGTAAAAAACTCTTCTACCTCCTTTATCTCTTCACTATAAAAATATATTTGAATAATAATTATGTGGACTTGATATCTGGATAATATTCTCTTTTTTGGCCTCTTTTGATGGTATGACTTCATAATCATAAAGTAGTTTTAATGTTTCAAATAATTCACAGGTCTCACCAACTGAAGCCGATCCAAAAGCAGTACCTAATCAGATCATAGACATTTAAAGTAAAAAAAAACACAATCAAAAATTGTGTCATGATCACACCACATGAAGAATATGTACTTAGCAGGGATGGTTTCTCTATACAGTCTCAGCATTCAATAGGAAGTCTTTCCATTTTCTGTCTGTTTTACTGCATAATAAACAGCAGATGCAGTCTGAAACAGCCTGAAATTATTACAAATTTTAAACAATTTCCATAGCCTATATAATGAGGATTAAAGATATAGTAAATATTCACTATCATCATTTGATATTGAAACCATCAAGTATATTTCATAATTTTCAGTATTTTCGATTTTTTTGGAAAGAATAAAATTATTTCTATATGGTCACATATCAATAGCTCTAAAAGAATGAAATGGAGATTCAAGGTATCAGTCTATATAGGTATCTAGAACTGGAGTTCTGAGTCATATATGCTAAACTTCAGTATGTTTTGTTTTATTATGTTTAGTGCATTACTGAATGTAAATGTTTCACCAGTTCTTCAGGTTCTTCAGTTCTTCAGAAACCCTCCACCAAGAGTCATGTAATGACATCCCAGTTTTAATTGCGTATCATGTAAAATCTGACTCAAAGACTCACTGAAATCACTGATCATATTTCCATTGACCTACAGTTTAAGAGAGTGGCAAAATTATGTTTCAAGTTTGCACATTTATGCAACTTTGGCTGAAACAGAACAAGTTCTTACGAAACTGTTTATGATCCCAAATGATCCTCATTTCTAAAACTTAAAGTAAATGATACATACAAAACATCTTAGATATAGCTTGAAACTTATAGG
Organism: Cettia cetti; assembly: GCA_013401135.1. Classification (NCBI taxonomy): domain Eukaryota; kingdom Metazoa; phylum Chordata; class Aves; order Passeriformes; family Sylviidae; genus Cettia; species Cettia cetti. The sequence continues at coordinate 35,394 of VZUI01057523.1, read as the reverse complement.
GTACAGCATGCAAAAGGTACATAAAGAGAAATCATATTTGATGTTCATCCTTAAATTAAGTACAGAAGAATAAAGATAAAATATTACCTATAAGATGAAGGAGAATATTCCTTTATTCAAAAGCAGGTATGCAGAATTTATAATCTGGACTTCTTTTTCTTCTCTCACATATAAGAATATTAGACAAATACAAAACAAATTCAAGATACAAACAAGAACATGATTCAGAGGACAGCAAGGGTGATGCAGTGATACAGGACAGCACTAAAGCAAACAGCCTATTCCACTGTCCTCTTAATATTTCAGCTAAGAGTCAAACATCGAGGTTGTATAATATTTGCTTAGGAGAATAAGAACCAAATTTAAACCTGTATCACAGTTGTCCCAGTTGTTAAACAAACAACATGTCTGAAGAGTTCCTTGTGGATGCAATACAGATTTTCATCTTAGGTGTGCAGCATAACCAATTTCTAGTGTGACTGAGCTTCCTGTGGCCATGGACCTTGTTTTAAGAATAGTGCTTAACTTCTCTCTAAACAAGTTAGTGGAACCTATGCCTGAGGACATGATTTTGGTCTGCATTTTCCAGAAGGTTTAGCTACACAGTCAGGTGGGCTCATTTAAGATTCCTGACAACTGGGTTTGATCACTGTCAAATGCACTGTCCTATGGCAGATACAAGAGATGATGATTGCATGATTTTTCTGAAATTGCTGTTTAGAAAATTTGATTTTCCAGCAGTTTTCATGTATTTTTTGGAATGGAAGCTGAGTTTGATCTAGTCATCTTAATCATGTAAACACATTATTTAGGTTTGTATCTCAGATTGAGGTTAATTTAACCTGAAATAAGTGACAATACACTCCTTGGATGTAACTGCATGAAGCAGGTCCCCACCACACTCATGAGCACATCTAATCCTCCCTGCATCATCATGGGATTTACAAAATATGATTTTATTTTTTGTTCACAAACACCTATACTAAGAACAAAAGGCTTTCTAGACATCTTTGTTTTAAGGAATCTTCTTTATGTCCCCCATGGTAAAGCCACTGAAAGTTTCACCTGTTTTGAAATATCTTCTACTGTTAGAATGCTCCAAAAGCAGGGAAGAAAAAAAAAAAACCAAACCCAAAAGATGCTCTCTACACTTTCCTCTGTTATGTTTCCACCCCAATATAAAGCTGTTATACTTATATAACAACAAGCTATCACCTTGCCTTGTTTCTGCGTTTCATCAGTCGGTTTCGCTCTGGCCTTGCTGACACTCCTGACACACCTTCCTTGCAGTCACTTTCATGTCAGTCAGCAGCTGCCTTCTCACACATCCCAGCCCTGCTTGTGATCTACTAGCAGATTGTGCTGGGGATGAAATTCAGTAATACAATCAAAGGTTGATCACACACTGCACTGCTGTAAATGTTAGTGTTGTCAGGTGCTGAGCTGAAGTAGGAAAGAGTTAGCTCGAAATAAGTAGAGGACTATTGGACATGGGGTTGATTTGTTTTCTTTGTTTGTTTGCTGTCAGGTTAGTTTTTAGCCATGGTGATTCCTGATCCAAGGCATTGTGTGAACTTTTCTGGTAGAACAAAGGCAGGAATGGGAGTGCATAGGTGGGGATGGAAAGCAAAGGAAGGAGGCAACATTTTAGTTCTAGCCCTCATTTATATCAGCCTTAAATTACTTTGAAACCACAGCCACGTTTACAGAGGTAAAAAATAGTCCAGGACACGAGCACCACTGATGAAATATTGCAACATTTTTCAGAAGTGCAAACTAAAAAATCATTCCCATCCCTGGCCTCACCACTACCTAAGGATCAGTATCAACACTTGCTACCAGGAATCAGGAACTCCTGTACCCCATGTCATCCTCTTCATTCTTCATGTTATCCATATATATGCATTACTTAAAACAACCATCACACAAGATAAAATCTATGCTACAAGAGGATCCACAGTTACCCTGCCTTGCAACTACAATATTTAAAGTAGATGTTGGTAGTCCTGTTGCAATATATCTTTGAAATGGATTTTTGGTGTAATGCAATGTATGTGACTTGCCATGAGCCCCTGCCATATGAGCCTAAGGTTGGGGGGTTTTTGTATGATTTCTGTTTATAATGTTCTAAATTAATTTAAAAGCCCAAATAATTTCTTTTCTTTTGGGATTATTCATAAGCCATTTTTAAGATAATTTGCCAGGCAAAATGTGTAATAAAAGTTAGAAAATAAGATATTAATCATTGCAATCCCCACCCCCAAAAGTGGTCATTAATCAGTTCTATGCCACACAGGCATGTTGTCCTTACACTAGAGAAAATATTTCCAAAGTTCCTCCAATGTGCACCAGAGAGTACAAGACTCTTCAATTTTAATAAACATGCACACACAAACACACTTGATATGCCAAGGCAGGAGGCCTGGAGTATTTGAGACAAGGCGGCAGCACCACGCAACAATAGTGCAGTTTGTATTGCTGACAGCACTGGCATACCACTGGCCAGAACTTCAAAAGTGTCCAAAAGACCAAAGAAACTGCTGCAAACAGAGAGCAACTTTAAATGCCGATGGAGTACTTTGAAGTGATTATTAACAATGCATCCCATAGCCCGAGGCATGCACAAAGTATGTCTGTACACCAGGCTGCTGAAGGGAACAGGATTTGTTTATCAGCCCCTCCACTGAGACCACAGAGGCTCCCTCTGAAACAATTTATTCTGCTCATCTCCTGCAGCTGAATGTGCTTACAGGCATTTTCTCTGGGACAGATTCAGCTAATAAACGATTGGGTCACTGGAAGTGGTAGTAAGTTCTATCTGAAGAAAGATGTAAGTCCTACTCCACACCAGAGAACAAAAGGCCCAAAGACAAGTGCTTGTGTTTGTGTTCCACTCCTGACAACACTGATTTGAATTTTTGTGGCCAAATGCAATTTCTGTGCAACTGCTGGCTCCCTGGATGTATTAGGTGGGCATAGAAGTACCAGTACCAGTATAAATCATCTGTCACAAAAGGAGTAGCAAGGGACTTCCACTAGTTACTGTTAAGACTGGTGCAAACCATTTTCCTTCTACAAACTTCTGTTTTTCTGCCAAACTTTGGCTGTTTTACTGCTGTCATGCTAGCTCAAATTGTGCCTCCATCATTTGTCTGTATGGGTTTTCTGTCTTTTCCTGGGACCCAGACAAAAGGCTTTCTGGGCATGAATGGCTGCTTTGTTTCCCTGCTCTGAAGAGATCTTAGGCAAATGTAGTCAAACTCCAAGTTTGGTAGGAAAAAAAAAAAATAATTGGCCAGGTTTGTAGCCTTCCAAACCATGGCTGAATACTTTGAAGTTAGGATAGAAGTTTTCCTCATGTCTTCTGTTCTCTATGAAGAAATTCCTTCATAGCTACTCTTCACCGTGTGGCTAGAAAGTAATAGTCAGGCATGAAATAAGAAAATTACTACAAAGAGGATGACTTAGGATCTCATTCAAAGTGAATATATCCTTTAAAGCTCAGTGAAGCAAATAATGAAACTAAGAAATGGGATCTATTGCAGAAGCTGAAGTATAAAAGACTCATTAATGACAATCTCTGTTTTTGTATGCCTGTCAAATATGTATTTTTAACCCTGTTGCCCTATGGTTATGTACTGTATCAAGATATTTTTGGCTAAAGGATACAACCAAGCCACAAAGCTGCACTGCATATTTTAGGAAAGGGGAATCAGTTGCATTTAGCTTGCAGTGTCCTTTTATTCTTTAAGACTCTTTTAGGTGCGTAAAAACAGAACTAAGTTTTTTTAATTAGAAAACTATCTTTAGCTTTTGCCCATTTATTTCAAAGTATCTCCAAGAGGAGTCAATAATGAATGTTAAAGCTCCTTTTTCCTTTAATAGGTGAAGTTTAATTAAACAAATATACTGTTTAATATGTGCTGATACACTGAGGTCTGAGCACCTGAAACGATTAGCTAAAATAAAATGTCAGCATTTGGTTTTGTTCACTGGTTATTAGCTAACATTCAGGAGCATAAATTAATTTCAGATGGGAATGTCAGCTGCATGCTCTGGCTAGAAATGAATCTCTGACTCAGAGGGGTAGAGAAGACATTACAATCCAGATTTCTCAACTTAATTTCTTCCAAGTAGGAGAATGACACCAAGGGGGAATTCATCCTGTATCCATTGAAGTATTTTGCTCTACCCCCAAATAACTGCTAACTCTTTCTAAACAGTGCCATAGGCCATTGTGAAGCCTTTCTCCCCAGACCACTCTTCTCATGCCTTGCCTAAAATCATCCCACACCATGTTTTTCAGGGTTTCCCACAATCTTGCAGACTAGTATGGTTTTTAACCATCAAAGCAAAGCAGCAGGAGGATGGATTTTGAATAAAACGAAATAACAATTTGGGTAGAAATGTCTGGTTTGTGCTAAAACAGAAAGACTTCCTTTACTTTGAATCAGAAAATTGTTTCTAACCATGCTTGTAGAAGTTTCATATGAGGCATCAGTAACAAGAAGGAAACAGAAAAGAAGGCAGTGGTGACATTAATCCCAAATGCTTTTAATCAGCATTAAAAGCAGCATTAGCCCAGCAGTTATGGTTTTTATCTAAGATAATTAGGACACATGTACAGCTTCTTGCACTGCACTGTGTGGTTATAGCAGCTCAGGACAGCCCAGCTCACACCTCTGCGCCATCCCCAGCTGCACTTCACTGAACTCCTAAGCTTCCAAGGAGAGCAGCAATGGGTGTCCAGTTTTCAGAGCCAACAAAATCTTAGGTGCTCTGTCCAAGTTTCATCCTCACATGAGCTATACAGTCCCCAGTGGGAAAACCCAAGCTGTCTGGTGTGGTCTGAAAGCTGTGGGTCCCAGTCCTGTCAGAGAAAGAGTGAGCCAGCAAACTGACACACAGTCAGGCCACATTCTTTTTAATGCAGAAGGGTATAGGTGAGCACTGCTGGGCTGAATTCCTATTATGCACCTCCATTAAAAATTGATGAAATATCTCTCCTGAGATGTGGAGGACTGAAACACAGCTAGATATTCTTAAAAAAAAAAATCAGTAACATCAGAGGGCCTATGACTTATGACTTGGGTTTACAGGGAATCTGCAGCAGCTGCAGACGTATTTAATTTAGCTGTTTGGGACTATGTATAAGGAGCATGTACTTCCTCTGGCCTCCAGTGCCCAGAACAGTGTGCTGTACTGTGGATGTACTGCCTGGCATGATAATATTAATAACCAATAAAATTCCATGTGGGACTGACTTGACTTTCCTATTTTATGTTGAGGCTGACAATTTTTCCTTTGAAAATGGGTCTCAGGCAAGTGGCAAGTAACAAACTCTAGGTTCAATTTGCAGCTTGAAAACAGGCAAATGTAACATCTAGTTCTGAGCTAAGCTTGGTCATCTACCCACCCTTTTCAAAATCTGTTTAAAGAAAGTCTCATCCCAAATTTAGCTCCTAATAAAGCCCCTGTTCCTTTGAGTGGCATACTTTTATTCATGGCTTAAGTGTGGCTCTAATTCTGCAAAATTATTACATACCACGGGGTTTAACCATATGAACATAAGTACATGGATCCCTTCAAAGGCTTTCCAAGTTTTCTTTATCCTCTGGACAAATCCTCAAGGGCCAAGTCACCAAAAGATGTTTTTGTCTTTCCTTCCCCACCCTTTGCCTTTTTGTCCAGTTCTAAGCAGCCATAAAATATGTTACACAGTTCTGTGATGCAGGGAGAATAATAAGCTGCTCTGGGCCAAGTCACTTACAGAAGCAATAGAAGAGTATTTTAACTGAGCAGGAAGCTATTTATCTCCAAATTACTTATGTTTAAGCGCACTTTAAAAAATCTTCTTCTTTTGACCAAATCAAAACAAACCTTCAAACACAGATGTTCACTAAGTATCCAAACATGAATAAAAAATATTCAGAGAAATTTGTGGGAAAAAACTTAAAACCGAAATCCAAAAGTCCTTACATAGATTTTATTCAGTCAGAAATTGCTCTTAATTTATTGAGGCTAAGCAATGAGTAAAGCTTTCGGAATTTAACCATCTCCTTACATAATTGCATTCTTTTTAATTAGGCTTTTTAATCTGATACTTTCATACAGCATTGCACCAGCAAGCTCACAAACTATAAACTGTCTCCTACAAGCCATGAAATTGAAGCCAAGAGCTTTTGACTAACTCGAAATTTGCTGCTGCAAGGGATAAACGTGCCAGATCCCAGTATGTGGGTCACTTGTTTTGCCAGACCATTCAGTGTATGAAAGGATTTGTATTTCTTCTCCTGAAGAGGGCAGAGAATAAGTATTTTCACCATTTTTCAACTTTTTGTGTTTTACAAGTAAATGTGTGGTAATCAAAAACTGGAACATGGAATTAATTATATTTAGATCATAATAGTGAATTTTGTCTTTCTTAATAGCTGTGCTGTCATTGCCCATCCTGACACTTCAGTATGCACATTGCAACATCTACCTAGTGCTAGAACAGGCACTAATTGGCTAAGACTATGGATCAGTAAATTGAATTACTGCCAAAGCGCATCAAAACAGGGCAAAAGACTATTTGGAGGGCATTTTGAAGAAACTTGCAGGGCATTTGGAACAAATTTGTATAGCCACTGCCTCTGCTTTTCCTCTCCTGTCAACAAATTCAAATACCAAAGCTCTCAATAAATTTCACAACTGATAAAAAATCTAATAACCATTGCTTTAGTTACTCTTCTCTCTGTACATCACACAATAACACACAGTCTATCTTTGTAAAAGGAAATTTTCTTAGAATCATGAATCAACAGTATCATTTCTTACTCATGTAATATGAGTACCTATCACACAACTACATGCTCTGGAACATATGAAAATGAATCAAATAATGATTAGGCTAAAATCCTCTATAGCTCAATTACAATAGCTAATTATGCTTTTTATTTCCCATTTTTCTTAACAATTAGCTCTGCTGAGCATTAAGAGTGCACTGTATAAAAATCTTTCTACAGTCAAACCTTAAGAAAGCAAAATAAGAAAAGTTATGGAAGAGTCTGGTTAATGTAATGAAAGAATATTTTGTGAAAAAAAAAACTATGAAATTTGAGTTTGTTAAGCATATTTTTGTAGAAGTTTGTTTTGGTTTGGTTTTTGGTTGGGGTTTAGTTGGGGGTTTTTGTGCTTTGTTTGACTGAATTAGTCCTTTATTGCCTATCATGCACAGGGCAGCTGTTCAGATAATAATGTTGAGGCGGGGTTATTCAGATATGCAGAGGTTTTGTCTTCAACTGCACTGTTTCTGTGCTTTGGTTTTTGAATGTGTAACATGTGATCTTTGTTAAAACCCTGCTGTGGAATGCTGACACACATGCAAGATTATTTTCCCTGCCAGGGGTTCATATAGATTTATATGAAACCTGAAAAAAATGCAGACTCAACTTTTATTTTCCATTCAGAAAGAAACACAGCTGTCATGTTGGTGACAAATAGCTTTTAATTTTAAACTTTTGGATGAAAGGAACAGGCATCTTTCCTGACCACACTGAGGCAGGATAAAACTCACTACATCCTATGACTTACAAACCACGTACAATATCTGTAGGTAACTGAATATAACATTTTACCAAAAGCTTCGGACAAGCTATTCTTAAGGTCAGCTTTCCTAAAACCAGGCCATGGACACTGCTTCCTGCCATAGTGGGGATCAACTGCTTTTCCAAACCTATCTGACATTTCCATCTACGAGTACAAAGCAAAAAGGAATAAAAATTAAGATTTGCACAAAGAGTAAGGCATGGCTTTCTTAATCAGAAGCTAGTAAAAGCAAATGTTTTCTTCACAACAAAACTCTAGGCTAAGATACTGTCAGTGGGAACATTTCACAGGATAAATGTTCAAGCGAAGGAATTGCTTTCTAAAACCTTGGATTGATTGCAGGGCCAGCCAGCAAGCCTTGCAGAAAATGGTCTCAGTGGCAGTGTATACTCTGTCTGAATTAACTGACACGACTTCTGTGGTAATCCCCTAAAATCTTGCCCTTGCTGGAGGGTTTGCACCTGTAGAGTGCCAGATTTCCTTCTTTGTTTCTTCTTTTAAACCCCCACCCATTCAATTTGCTGAGACAATACAGTGGCAAGACGGCCACAATACAGCACTGGGGTGTGGAAGAGAAAACCATGTGTGAGCCATCTGTAGGGGACTGGGCTCCCCAGCATCTGCTACCCACATTCCAAGGTTATATAGCCAGATCATCCTCTGAGGCCCATGCGCCTTGCAAAAGGAAGGGACATTCCTGCTGCTGCTGCTGGGCTTCCTCTAGCTGGGAGGCTGGGTGAAATAATTCCACCCTTCCCACCACAGGGAAATATGGTCTCTGTAGCTTTTGCTGTTTTCCGTTTTGTGGTGTAAAGCCCACTTTGATGTGATTTTAGGGGTAACCACACAGGCAGTGTCCCTGGCTGGGTGGCTCGCAGGAGCCCACAGCAAGAGGAGGCATCTGGCAATCAGCCCCGTGGCTCTACACAGGAGAACGCCTTGCTGGGCTCTTACCCCCAGCAAGTCTCTCAGTACTGCTATAAGGAATACATTTCTATCTGCCTGTCTGTCTACCCTCACCTGTACTTAAGACTCTCTTGCCACTGAAGGAAATCAAAGAGATTTCCTGGCTCAGAAAGTCAGTCATTATAAATAAATGTGTTTTCTTTTATGATGCTGGCACTTTGCCACCTCACAGCAGCTAAGGTCTGTGCCTACTATTCAAGACAGATAGAAATGTATACATAATCTATTCCCAAGCTAAAATTTTAAAATAAAAATAAATATAAGTAAAACTAAAATTATTCTGAATATATTAATATATTATTGAGCCTGACCCTGTGAAAGGAATCGCAGGGTATTTCTCTTGTATTGGCTGGAGAGATTTCTCTGTAAAGTTTTAAATATTATTTTTGCTATGTAAAGTTAGGGAATTTTCCTGCACAATAGATAACTGTAATGCAATTACTGAAAATGAAATTTAATTCCATTGCCACCACACCCACATCAGGGGGACCATCCAAGCACAAGACACAGTGAAGTGAAAACAGCTTATTTGATCTTCTTCGAAGTGCATTTGCCCCCATCCAATCCAATTTCATGTTCAAAATCAAAGCTTAATTTCTACAATATAATTAATTTATATAAATCATCATAGTTTCCCTACCTCAGAAAAAAAGTACAGTGGGCAAATTACCTACCAAAAACTATTCCAAACTATTCCAGTCTTCTGTGAGAATAATAAATTAATAATCTGAATGACTGAATGTGGTAAACAAAGCATATCTAATAGCCCTTTAAAAGCTTTCTAATTGTCTAAAACGCCACTTGCTTGAAATTTCATTTTACTCATAAAGTATTCTATCTGTAACGTAATAGGAGCTTCAAATAATGATACTTTTCATGTAATACACTTTTTTTAATTTTTGGGAACTGAGCAGAGTATCTGTAATGAGAGGAAAATATTGCTCTGAACTTACTCCATCTCTGGCTATATATTTCTAGGTAAAAAGTCAAAGGAAAGGAGTTTGAGCTTTAACCTATCTAAACTTATCTGCAAAATATACTCAGATGTAGTTTGAAAGACAGAGACAAATAGTGTGTTTAACCTTAGGAGGTGCTTGGGCTTTCCCTAATCTCGACCTGCCACATAGCTCAAAGTGGAAGCCTTTGAAATGTTTTTACAAAAATATTTACTTTTTTTTTTTTTAAATTAGGAATGGAGAAGATTAACAAGGCTTTTCCTCTCCCTTTCTTTTTAAGCTTGCAAACAGTTTAGTCATGAACCTCTGCAGGCTGGCATGTTCTGTTGTGTTTATCTGATAGTGACAAAACAAACTTCAAATATCTCAAGGGCTCAGTTTAATCCATTGAGTATAGAACAGCATTTTATCTAAAGATGTCTAATTAATAGACCAGTCATTCAGCAATGAGGCCTGCATCATGTTAGTTTCTGTAGGAACTTCTTCATTACAATTATTCATTTAAAAAAGAGAAGGGAAGTGCAGAATTTTGACATCCTGGAATAATGTACTGCTTAAAGTCTGAATGCTAAATACTCTTGGCATCTGCTTCTCTTGCTGATATATTGACTGACCCCGTGAGCTATTGATGTTGAATAGTTGGGTTCATATACTGGGAGAAGGCAAGCTTAACCATACAAAACTCTCCTTGATCCCAGTGTTGCTGTTCAAGATACTTAGTCTAGATTTGTTGCCAAGTCAATTCAGGACAGGAAGAATGAAATCCTCAGGACTGAAAAGGGCAGTTACCTTGGTAAAGAATGAACTGAAGGGAGTATGCAGGCATTGTGCAACTAGGTGAAGGAGTAAGAGTTCCAGCACTGGGGCACAACTTACTAAGAACTGTAGGACTGCTTCTTTATACAAGAAATATCTACAGCTTACTGATTCTTTGTTGTGAGCATGTTTCTAGCAAAAGGTCAGTTCCTATTTAGTATGTTCAATCATTAGTAAAATCTAAAAGTGCCAGAACTAAAAAAGAAAATGCAGGCTGAGAAAAGGAGGGTAATATCTTTTTCTTTAAAAGAAGAAAAATCTATCGACAGCAGAATTAAACAGAAATTTGGCAACACACTCAGTGCATCTTCATAGGCAATAACCACACTGCAAATTAATGACACATTGAATATTTTTGGCTATTTCAGTTCTTTTTCATAGCCTCATTGACATTTTCATAAGCCTCTTGGCAGCAGAGTCAATTTTTCTGCATTCCAGTTTGCCCCAGTTTAGTAGTGCATTTTCCTGTTTCTAATCATCCATAATCTCCCACAACCCTCACTCATTACATCAATCTCCCAGCTAGCATGAGAAGCTGATGACAGTGCACAATGCCTGACATCTCCATGCTATTCCTAGATGCAAAAGTCATCCTGTCTCCCAGCCAAAAAACAAATACTAAAATGACTGATTGAGAAACAATTAAGAAAAGAGAGGATTTGATACCTGAGGAGATGGTAGAACTTTGAAGGTGTGGAGGAAAGCTTGAAATTTCTAAACACCCTCATTTTATTTTATTTAACATTCTTTTCTTTCTGCTTTAACTACTACTGAACCATGATGACCCCGTTCTTGGTGAAGCAAGGAAAGTACTATATTTGAGGCTTTCTTTCTCACAGAAAAACTTCATTTTCTTTTCAGTGATGAACACACACGTGGCTTGTAGAATGATTCACTTGGAATTACCATTAAGCTGAGGACTCCCTGCTCCAGCAACTTGAGAGGAATGCATTTTCTAGTGCTGTTTCTTAGCATTCATTTTGTTGATGTGGCTGTTGAGCTATGTGGAACACAACTTAAACTGCAAGTCAGCCATGGAAATACTTGTCTTAAACAACCTAACTCATTTTCACAGTCATGACAAAAGCCCAAGCCAGCTGCTAATATATATTAAATAAAGACAGGTGGTTGAGGCTTATGTTCAATTTATTTACTGGTTTATTATGCGGCTTAAAAATTTGAGAAGAAATTTTTAAAGGTTTTGTCTTGATTACATGGATTTAAACACCAAATAACATCCCTTTCCACTAATAATAGCAATCATGAAATATTTTCAAGCTTTTTCAACTTTTACAAAATATACTTAAATGTAACTAATTAGTCTGGACAGATACAGAAATGAACATGAATTGTCCAATAGGTCATAGCAGTAATAGTAGCAGTAAGCTTTCATCAACATCATTGGGGCACAAGGCTTTGGTTGCCAATGGAAGTATTAAGGGTACACTCTTTCAACACAATTTTCTGAAAAAATGTGGCTTATGGGAGAACATCAGTCCTTCATCCATCCATCCACTGGTACCCATTTCTCCAACTGGATATTAATCTCAGATCTTACATGCAATTTGTATATCCATTATTTTCTGTATTTTAGAGTGCAATATTTGAGTCATACTCTCAGACACAGCTCCTCTCTTTACATAATCCTCTTGCTCCTTGTTGCATCCCCAGTGAAAATGATAGCCCATTTGGTAGGTTATTTACAAACATTAAGAAATTACTCCTGTTCAAAGAGCACTGAGCCCCTTGGTTCTCTGTGCACTTCCTTTTCTATCTCTCTCTCTCCCTTTCCCTCCCTCCTTCAATTTTTTTAGTCTGACAAGACCTGGTTTCAGTCTCCTATCTAGATTTTTCTCCCTTCTTCGCTTTTCCTTCCCCTTATGTGGTGTCCACCAAGCAAAGAAGGAAAATACATTTGGTCTCATTCTGAACAGGTCTTCTCTTCAGAGATGGTACAACTCTCCTTGGGTGCTACAATATTACACAGCTCCTAAACTGCTCATGCCTGAGCTTGCTGGATTAAAGCTCTCTGAAGACTGTCTGCATGAGTCACAGTTACTATAGTGTTAACAACCATCTATGCTGACATGTTATACATTTAAATATTATTCTAGCTAGAATCACTCCTAGAGTACCAGAGACTCCATATTCCTCTTAGTATATTGAACTCAAGTCTTCCTCACTATGAGGGTGGTCAGCCTCTGGAACAGGTTGCCCAGAGAAGAGTTTAAGGCAGGATTGAGCTTTGAGCAGCCCGGTTTAGTGGAAGGTGTCCCTGCCCAGGGCATAAGATTTGGAACTAGATGATCTTTAAGGTCCCTTCCAACCTAAACCATTTCAAACCACGTCACCCACATGCCAATAAACAAAGAAAATTTTAGTGGCTGGTTCTATTCATAGCTGGCCGTGGAGGAACAGGTAGCTTAGCATTTTCAAACCATCCTGAAAACTATCTGCTCGTAATAGCTGGATCTGAGCTGTGAAATGGGCTGTGCTTATTTGCACCATACACCCAGTGCTACCACTGCTACACACCCTAACAACAGTGTTTTCAGTGGTTATGCTAACTTGGCTCGTGTTATTGTACCACAATTTGCACCATTTTCCTTCTGTAGAAACTGGCAGACAATATTTTAAGGTCAGATAACCAAAATTATTTATTCTTCTTTGTTGTGGAGTTAAAATAAATTCCTCAGTTAAAACTCTCTTTTTGCTATCTATATATTCAAGAATTACCCAAAAACATGGGGTCTAGCCCTGCAAGCCATTACTCATGAGTTAATTCCTTAACTTTATGGAATTACTCATAGGAATGCTTCTTTTGCAGAATGTAGTCCTACTATCGCTAAGAAAATACAGCTAATTTTAAAAAGATTAAAAGGCTGGGTTTTGCCAAAAAACAACAAGTTTATTTGTATTTTTAAAAGTAATATTTATTATAGTTTTCACAAGAAACATTAAAATTTTAGCTAAAGCAAACAGTGGTTTTACTTTCTTATTGAACATCTTTTGGGGAAAAAAATCTTGAGGTTCTGAAAAATTCAATAGTGTCTTGTATTAAAAGCATTAAAACCTGAATTAAAGAACATAATTCAGATGGAGTTCTGGTGACTGTGCCAAAGATTACATCGTTGGCAGCTGACTGCATCCAGATTTTTAGAGCAGGTGTGTTGACTCATTCTCTGAGAAGCTGAGGAAAAATGCTGGCCTCTCTCCAACCCCTGAATTCAGGGCTAACCCAGCTCCATCGTTGCTTTGGGACAAACCATTGCTGTCAGCGCAATCTTCATGGAAATGCAAAATATGGCTTTAACATGATATTCCAGAGAGATTAGCAATGCTCTGTATGAAAGCTGGAGAATGATTTACGTCCCAAGTTTAGTCACTCCACTGCTAACAGCTCTTGTGTATTGGGAGGTTTATTGTGATTGCAAAAGCAGCAGCCCCTCAGATGGTCATTTTTCCTGAGAAAGTTGCTGAATGCTTGGCCTGTGACTCTTAACTGGTTTTGAAAAACACATGCCTTTTCCAACATATTTTGAACATTGTTGCCATTTTCTATTGGAGGTTATCCATGCTCACTTTGGTATTTAGCATGGCCTTTGTTATTACCTTGTGTATTGTCAAAATCACCTTTTTTGTCATCTTGCTGGTAGTTCCCTGTTTACCTTTTCTTAGCCAAATGATGTGGGTTACAGGGCACACAGAGTTAGTAAGGATTTTACCTTACCAGTTGTTTTTTTTTTTTTGTTTTGTTTTTTTTTTAATGAAAAGATGCCTCTTTAGCAATCTGAGGAGCATATTCATACACTGAAAAAAAAAGAGTTCAGTGACAATATCTGCCTCCTTTTCCCTTCCTTGTTTCTTTGCAACATTTGGAAGAATCCATAGGCCTCATAGAAATACCTCAAAGCAAACAGTAATCAAGGAAAAGAAAGGTTTACAGAAAGGTTTCCCTACAGCTAGTTCCCACGTGATTAAATGCAACTGCTATTAGTGTCACTGCCTTAATTATTTCTAAAAGTAGCAGTTGTATCTACCCAAAGTGCTAATGTTTGGGATATCCAGTGTCATTACAATTAAAGCCTCAAGAGTTCAACAAGTATGTCCAGTTGCACAGAAAAATATGTTGGAAACCAGAGAGCCATTCTCTGGGCTAGTTGAAGTTCATTGTATATCTTTCTACCCATTTGAAAAGAAAACAGGTAACAAAGTAATGAAACCCTATATTACAATGTTGTTTACATTTGTGTATAGGCAACAAAAGCGTGCATTTCCCGAGTCTGCTGGCACTTGGTAGAATAAAACTGGGAAATAAATCAAGCTCTCTTACCTTCACTGACAGCCATAGCTGACATTTTTGTTGCTAGTATCACAACATCCAAGGAAAGCTGGGTCTGCTCTATAGTTTCAGTGCAAATATAGAGCACTTCTATAAAAGTCAGGAGAATGATGGCAGTCAGAAAACTAAATTTACTTCAAATTAGAAGAAGCTATTCTAGCAGCCTCATGATAGCAACTGATTAGGACTAGGTTTTCTGGGGAGATATACGCAGTCTTCACAGATCTGTCAGGTGAAGAAACAAGACTTTGTGCAGAATTTGCAAGCATTCTCCTTTCACCCTTAATCTGATTATAAAAAAATAAAAGCACCTGGAAATACATCACTGTTATCCCCAGTCATTCATTTTGAGAGTTTTGAACTTCATAGTGGAAACTGCCCTTTGAAACATAATTTTAACTGCTAAATATACATGATTCAAGGCATCTATTTGCTCAAGTAATGCTTTCAACAATATTTTGTATTTTTTGTGAAGACTAGTAAACTAAGCAAACAAACAAAAACTGTTTAGTAGGCTGATTCTACATTAGGCTCACCTTATATGCTTGTTCTGAGTCTCCTCTCCTTTGCTGTCTTTTGCTTCCACAATTCATTTTCCAAACTCAACGGTGATATTTGAAATGAGAAATCAAGACATGAGAGAGGATGCTTGGTGTGGTTACTGCATGGCAACTCACATTCCAGCTCACAGCTAATTACAGGCAATGCTGACATCTGAGAGCTGGGAAAAACTGGGATGTTAAATCTGCTTATTTGTACAGTAAAATCTTTTCCACAAAGTATTATTTTACTCCATGGAACCAAGGGCAGTCTGCATCAGTGCTAGCAGAAAGTTAACGTTCTGTTAACAGGGAATGGTAAAAGACAACGTAGCTTTATTAACTTAGCATAGAGATAGCCCATGGACGAAAACATTAATCATAAGCATTCTTCTATTGACCTCCTGAAGGGCCAGACTCCTCCAGCTAGGCTTATTAATCCTCATGAGAATAAAAATATCCCATTTCAACAGTGAGAACAGAACACTTGTCTTGGTTTCAGTTGACGGATGGCTTAACTGTTTTTACTTTTTTTAAAAAAGACAAATAACATCCCTCTCCTTTTTTGAGATCAGACAGCATGGTTACAGGCAGAGTCTGAGAATATCTGGTGGATGGGATCATTGGTGATGTATTGAGTACTCCCTCTCATTGATAGCAAGTTTGTTTTTTGGGTTTTTTTCTGCTGGGCAGTTTCTTTTCTTGATGCTGTTTCAAACATATGGAAAGCTCATTGTCTAGTACAACAGGGCCAATACTTCCCTCTCCTTATGTTGTATCCAAAAGTGATCTAAACATGGTGAAATAATGAACCCACATTTAATAATATTGTAAGACTATCAGCCAGCTGCAGCAGAGTTTCCAGAGGGTATATTGACATCTTGCATATGTGGTTGCAAATATACTGTTTTCAACTTCTCTAAATTATATGCACTCATGACTAAAGATTGTCAGAGAAAATACTCATAGCCTACTTATTTTTGTCAACATTTAAAAGTGAGTTCCTGGGTTTTCTGGAAATGTAGGAGAATCAGCTTTTAACTGATATATCAGCAAAGAATGGACTGGCACAACTCTTCAATAAGTCATTTTCTGTTCACTTTTTCCAGCTGTCATTTCATAAGATAAGAGAGCTGAGGAAAAAGAATATATGCTGAAGCATTTCCCATCTCACATTTATATTTAAACAGTTTCCTTGTTGCTTTTCCAGGATCATAATTCCAAAGAAATTTTTTTTTTCATTTGTCTGTTCTTGTTAAACATTTCTGTTTGCCCTAACAAAACCACAAAAACTGAGCAGAAGCTACAGAATAATGTTGAGATCAAGCTTTCCTATTATCAATTGTATTCAGTTCATTGTTTTTGAGATGTGATATATAAAAGTTAGATCATCTCCCAAACCAGTGGGACATAATAAGGAGCTTAAACTATTCCTTACTTCTGGACATTATTAGGATTGTTACAGTTATTAGTAAGCTCACGTGCACTTTGCTGTAGGCCTCAGAAGCTCACACCGCTGTGATTCAGGAACAAAAAAAGAGATTGATTTCTTCTCTTTCCCTGACCAATTACCATTCGGTTTCTAACCTGTGGCCATCTCTTGGCCTGCAGAAAAGGTTTAATAAATATGTCCTTTACCTAAAAAAATCTCACTTTTAATCTGAATTGTTTTGGGTGTGCTTCAGGGGTTGAACCCAGAATGTTGCCCGGAACATCAGAATAATACATGCATGTGTTTTATTTACTATGCTTTTTCCCACTCTTTTATGTATTTATTACATTCTGTTACGTCCATTTGTAGAACAGACATATTTGCATCAATTTGCATGCATCAACTGTGCACCAGCTCCAACAGAGACTCTTAATTTTCTTCTCTCCTCATGCAGAAGGCAGTATTTTAAAAAATATTTAGCTAGGTGCCATGAGATGACTTCATGGAAATCGCGTGGCTTCACTATAACTCTGAGCACATACATAGTAAGGGAAAAAGGCATTCCTCTTGCAGTCCAAGTTTTGGGAGGGTGGAGAGGGATGGCTGGAGGTACAAACCCAAGGTCCAAGATCAGTAAATCAGTCTGCTGTGCAATATCCCTCCCTCTTTCTACGCAAGCCTTCTGGCTGAGGCAGCGCCCAGAGCTCTCGGCCAGTTCTGTGGGTGAGAGGACCCTGGGCAAAATTTCAGGCTCCCGCAAGGGCTCTGGGGGAATTGCAGGCTGTCAACAAAGTTTGCTTGGAAAAAAAAGCAGAGCATGAATAAGCCACTTCCCTTCTGACAACAGAGAGGTCCAGAAACAGAAGATTTTTCCAGCAATTAGTCTGTGAGAAGACTCTATGCAAGCATGACAGCAAACATGGCTGGGACGCAGCATCTGGAGGAGGGCCACTTGAGTTTGGAGCAAATCAAAAGCCAGGGTCTCAAGTCCATGGTAGATCATGAGGGCAAAAGACACAGAGCCTGTGGTTCCCTGCATAATTCAAAGTAATTATTAACTCCTGTGTCCACTCAGTGCATGTATCCATCCCCAAAAACAGTTGTGCATGCAATGTGTGTGCCTGCTGCCATGGATGACCCTCATACAGAGTCTCTACAGGCAATGAATTGTGAAATGATTTGTGAAAGCCTTTTCCTCTGTTTGTGCTACAGGAAATGCTTTCAGTGTGCTTCCTCATGTCCTTTAAGCTGTCATCTAACATCATTTTGTTACCCTTCTTTCAACCTACAGAGATTCTGCAGTACTATTTTTTACTCTGTTTCACTACTGCATTTCATCTGTTACCACAGGGCACTTGATGCTTTTGTTTTGATGCACAAGTTCATCTCTGAGAAAAACCAATATTTGCACTTCCATGAAAATTTTTGCAAAACCTTTTGCAAGTCTTCACTCACTTATTCACATAAGAACAACCCAACCAAATACTGTAACATTCAAGGAAGTAAAACTGGCTCTACTTGGAAATCTTACAGAAAAGCCAAGTAATACACTGACTCCTCGAACAAAATAACAACTGCAAAAAGGGAATGACACAGACTTTAAATGTTATCATTGCAAAACCATGAAGAACTTGTAATTTAATTATGTTTAATTATCTTCCATTAGAAGAAAAATATATGTGCTACACAGCATTTCAAATGTAATTGCCTCAGTAAGACTTCTATTTTTTGTGGAAGTGTCAAAATGTCAATCACACATTTGTAGGCCTATGATGAAGAACTGACTTATCCATGCTTAATAATTCAAGATAAAATACTATACTGTGTGTGCAAAGGAGATAAAATCAGTCAAAACATATGAAATTGTTTTGCTGTCTTACTCTTGCAAAATGGAGCAATTCACATTTTCCTAATACTTGATATCACTGAAGTTGTCATTAAAAAATCTCCTTTCGCAGCTTGTGCTCTTCCCAGTTGACCTGGGTGACCGGTGTCTAACAGGAAGGTTTCCAGCACTTTAAAGACTACTTCAGCCGTGCCTCAAATGAAGTTCTTTCTTTTCAGTTGTCTTCCTGAGAAATATTATAATCAAGGTAAATTTAAACACCTCAGACAATCCTTACTTTATTTCTAAACCAGTCCTTGGCACCAGAGTCTGCATAGGTATTGAAAAGAGATGCAGCTCATTGGATAACTAGTCTGGTTTTAAGTTTGAGGAAACTTAGCTCTAGGAATCTGAGTTATGGATATTAAGTTTAAACCAAATGGATGTACAAACCTTTTGGAGATTTAGCCATCGCTGAATGCCAGAAAATATGAAACTGATCTATCTTAGAGTACTTTGTGTTCCTGACAGGGAGTTCTGGGGACTCACTGTCTTATTGCATAATACTGAACACGAGTAACCAAACATCTGTTAGCAGAGAATGGAAGCTGCAGATAACTGTGGTATTAAAATGACCAAGAAATAGATACCCTTGGATACTTAAAGTTACTTTGGTACAGAATAGCTACACTGGCAATATTCTGTCTTACATCAAGGATTCCAAATAACACGACTTAAACACTAAGGTTATCCCTAAACAAGAAAACTATAAATGTTATTCATAAGGTAAAAGAAAACCAGGTGAGATGCATACTTGAATACATACCATGCACGAGATACTAGTCCATAAATCAAATTTGTTCTGTATTTTCTCCTTCTCTAAAACAACACAGAACTTGAATTTTTCTAGACATCCCATACAAAACCGTTATATTTAATTGTACCCTCATGACATTGACTTGCATTAGAAACAATGTGCAGTCACCCATGTGAGCTCTCCTCTCTGAAGTAAAGAAGATGCCCCCTTTCTTGAACTCTGGTAGCCTTGGAAGTGTCAGAAGCAAACTGAGCATAAAAGCTTCAAGCAATTTTGGCTCTAGTACCAAAACCAGTAGAGTTTTCCTTCTTGCTACAATGGTGCAAAAGTAAGGCACAAGCCAGTCTTGTCCTAGAGTGTATGGGATGCTGTGAGTGGTGCCTAAGGGTAAAGTCCAGAAGAGGGGAAAAAGACTGGCAGATTTTGTTCACAATTTTCTCAGCCAGTTCAAAATGTAGCTGTGGAAAATTCCCCTATCTTCTAGTGAGCTTCAGTCTCTCTAACTGTAGAGTGAGAGCTTATGCATTAAAATTATTTTGAGACTAAATCATTGTTTGCAGCATGCTTTGCAAATCTCAGTTGAAAGTGTCACAGTAGTGCAAATGTGTGTTTTTTCATTTAGTATTGTAGGCACTATCATCCAGGAATAGCATAGGTAGACATGGATGTTTTCATCATCTTTTGTCTTTAAGTTCCTTATGTACAATCAAAAGCAATGTACACTCCATTTTCTGAACTCAATTTTTTTTGTAAACAAAAAACATTGGGTTTTTTTAACTTTCTTTTCTCTAGGGAAGCTGTAAAATACTTAGGCAATTGCATTTACTCTGTTAATGATCTCTAAGAAATTACTGTCAGTAATTATGAATTAATGTTCTTCTGTAACATATAATCAGTAATCAGAAACTGCTAGGAAAAACCGTGGTGATGTGAAATCAGTCACCATAATGTGTTTTGACAAGTGTCCTAATTAAGAAAATAATTACCTAAACCACTAAAAACGTAGGGGAAAATATATCTTGCAAGTCTGGCAAAAGATGAGCATGTTCCTTCTAATTTTCATAATTTCTTTCTATGAAATGGAAGAATCTTCTGTAATATCTGTAACTGGAACTAAACCTCCAAAGGGAGGTTATCCAAGATTGTTATTTCTAGTGCCAAAAGAAAACAGATAGTTGGCAATCAAAGCACACCCGCCTATAAAGTACATTTTGGTCAAAAGTAGGCAATTCCATTTTGACTCCAAGGCTCACATCCCACCCTTAGCTCATCACAGATGGGCGCCTCATCAGTCACAGATGTCTGAAACACCCAGATGTCTCAGGCCCAACAGGGAGTGAGGAGATTGCATTGTTTTTGGTCAGTATGAACCTGCTTTTTTTTGGTATCTGTTTTCTACCTTCCCATAACATTGACCTGATTTCCAGCACTATTTGGGATTTTCCCATTTTAAATCTCTACTTGGGAGATAATCCCTAATTTTCACTGTGGAGTCAATCACTAGGCAAGGGAGTCCACATGGTTTAGGATTTTAATGTCACTCTTTTACCTCTTCCTTCTTCCTCTTCCCATGTGATTTTCTGTAGAATTTCTCACATTCTTTACATCTTGGCATAAAAAAACAAAACAAAACAAAACAAAAATCAAAGTTATATCAGACTTGGTTAATCCTTGAATTGTCTGAGGGATCAGGAAAGAGTAAAATAGACATCAGTGTCATCTAATAAAAAGAGATGAACCTCTTCCAACTGCAGATGCCATCAGTCATCCATATCTACCCTTAGGCATATTTCTGAAGATCTTTCAGATGTGATGTTTCACCAGGCCTGGCTCTCCTTGTTTTTTCTGGCATCACTCAGCCATAAATGTGCAAAGCAGCCCTCTCACATGACGCGTCTCTCTGATATCCCATTCTGGGCAACTTCAGATGTTAGTGAGGAAAAAACATACAACCACAAAAAAACCCCAGTAGAAAGTAACAAATTAGAAGGCAATAAAAACTGGTAACAACAACCAAACAAACAAAAAAGAAACCAACCTGGGATCAAACCCTTAACAGGGAAAAGAAAAGCAGTTGTGGCAAGGTTCTGCCTAAGAGCACAAGAACATTCCCATCCATCAGCTTGCCATTAAGCAGAACTCAGTCCTGGAAGAGTTAAGAAACTGAAAATTATTGGGCAAAAAAAGCTGCTTCTAAGAAGATGAGATTTTCACACCCAAATTAAGTAAAAAGTTAAGTAAAAACTTTGCACCCTAAGGCAAGGATTGATCATAGGTTGAGCACATACAATACTCAGGAAATGGGATTCACGTTCCTCTGATATTGATGGCCTCTGGCAGTCCTGTGGATATCCTGCTTGTTGTTGTTGAGGAGGTTATAGCAGTACACACATATTTTTCACACATCTTCCTGCTGGTTTTACAGAGGGCAAGAAGACTTGTAATCACAGCTTGTCACTTGCCTGACTTACATTTTAGATATTTTCATATTGGCTATATATAAAGGTGTTGACAGGTTACAAATTTGCACAACTTAGAATTGAGAGGGCCTGCTACATTGTCATTTCCATTCCACCAGAAATGCAGGACCATCTATTTTGCTCATTTCCCAGCAACTTACCTGGTATCTTGTTCAAAAAACTGTTCATTCCACTTTCCTTGTGAGTTTATTCCACACTTGAGCGACTACCATTGTCAAGATGTCAAAGTGAACACAAACTGGACATAAGAAAACCTGTTCTTGAGGCTCAAAATATTTCTTTTACTTTTTTTTCAATATTCATACTTCTCCAACTTGCTTATTATCTCCCAGAAGCAGAAGTTCCAAATTTACTTCTGAGAAGACTTCTCCTGACCCACCAAAAGCAGAAGATACAGGAAATTGTACAAGAAGTGTCCATGTAGCTGTCACCATGTTTTCCAGGCTGGAGAACAAGAAGAAATTTTGAGAAAATTGAGTTGTTCCTCTGAAGAGATTTTTGACAGTCTCATGCATGAAAATTATACCCTGAATAGTTTTACACGTGAGTTTTGCAGTTAATGTTACAGAGGAGTACTTTGACATTTTTATGATCTGTTTTAATTAAATGAAGCAAAATCTGCTCTTCTGAATGATTCATTTATCCTATCAACCTTTCTATTTTTGTAAGATTAAATCAGGAAGTTCGCATTAAGCTTCCTTTCCTGGAATTCCAGTTGAACATTATTACCCTTTGTTTAGACTGTATCACTTATTCAGCTGATAAGAGTAGATTATTCTACTGGAGAGAAAGAGATTCAGCAATTTAGATCCCTTAAAGAGCATTCTGTATTTTCCAGTAAATGACTATACTACATGTTTCAGGAAGCGGCTGCAAATTACAGTATTTTTTTAAATCTTCAGACATGAAACTTTATACTAATGCAATGATGTGTCTCAGCAAATCACACATAATTTTTTTTGTCCTTGACATTAGAAGGGTTGTTATAGCTTTACATCATTTAGTTCTCATTTCAATCACACAGCTTGATTGTGATCTCCAGGACAATACAAAAAACCACTGCTGAACATTACTAGATACTGATTCCAAGAGGATAAAAATTTACAGTAAGACACACATTTTAAATTCTGAAGTAATTTGTCATGTTTTAAACTTTGAAGTTGTAATTTGAAATCTTAAAATCAAGGTGCATTCCCAAGGGAAGTATTTTTAAATGCCAGAGATTCAACTTGAAGCAGGAAACCTAAGCAAAACTTGTGGTTCAGGTTGCTACAATGATCTTTAAAATCTATGATCAGTGATGTAAAAATATATACACACTTTAATTCTGGGCTGTTTTCTGAAATAATGCCGCCTACATTCTTTGACTACATTCTTTGTTTTATTCTGAAGTGTCCTGAATTCTGGTACATGTGTGAAAACTACCTAGATTTACAAAGTATTTAACTACTCAGATAGATTTGTTTTACTTTTTTGTGGAGATGGCTTTTGGTTCAGTGGTTTTGGAGTTCATTGATTTTGTTTGTTTGTGTGGTTTTGGGTTTGGATTGTTGGGGGTTTTTTACCTGGGACAAAATCTAGTTTTGCAAACAAAGAAAAACACATTTGTTCTTAAACTAACACCTGAATTTTGTTATGTTTGCACCACAAGCAGGTAACACTCCAGTTATGCTCCTAACTTAGTCTTGCTGAATCCCAAATTCTTATTTCCCAGTGTTGCCTTTGGTGCCTAGATCCAGTTTGTCTTTCAGCAAGAATTAAAAGCTGCTTCTCTCCACAGCCTGACATATTTACCAATACTCATAAATGAGAGCACTAATCTATAGCCTTACGCAGAGTACAGATATTCAAAAACTTCTAAACTAGAGGCAAGCACAGTGTGACAAGCATTCCTAAATTGTTAGAAATTTTATATATGTAACTATATATGCATTTATACAATAGACACAGACAGACAGAAAATAGATCTTTATATCTTTTTATGTATTTTATATTCTAACATTTCTAAAATATGAAGTAAAATTAAATCTGCAGAAAAAACATTTTTCATCTTCCCCAAATATATCACTATCTAGTTCCCTTGCATATTAGGCAAAATCTCCATAAATAAAAGCAAATAATAAAAACTTAATGAATGTAGTTGTCTGCTGAGGTCAAGTAACTCATATTCATATTAACTAAGAGAGAGCTAAACCTGAAAGGGTTCATAAAATAACCTAGTGTCTAACCCTAATTATTGCAAACAAAGATCAAAAGAAAAGCTTATCAAAAGTGGAGACAGTTTATTTCCATCCTGGAACAAAGGACAAAAGACACAGTGTCTTGTCCTTCCTTTGAGGTTTCTCTGTCAGCTCCTTTCCACTCCCTTTCCTGATAGATTGAAATATCTTGATGGCTGTTCTGTTGGCTAAAACACAATAATCAATTCTGGGGAACTTGTCAGCTACTTATTTTTATAACAGGAACAATGGAAATAGCATCACATTGTTAGTAGAGGTAAAAGTGATTAAAAATACCCTTTTGAGTTTTCCTTTCTAGTTCCTATCATCACAATGCACTGGAATTGATCCAGAACAAACTATGAATGTAGATACACACATTTTTACAGGAATCAGAGAACTTCAATTCATCTTTAGTTCTATGAAGAAATGCTTATTTTTTAAAGCTGTTGCTGTATGAACTAAGAATAACTAGTTTGCCTTTTTATGTATTTTTTTTTCAGATTACTATTTCAAATCTAAAGCAAATAAGAGGCATTTTCTCTAAATTAGTCTTAGAGAGCATATTTATTTCTTTAGAGTAAATGCATACACAATTGTAGTGGGTTGACTGCTGGCCCTTTTTCCTCCTCACCAAAAATTCAATTAAGGCAAACTAAGAACAACAGTCCATGTCAAACTGCTACAGAGAAAACTAAGAGCCTTTGTTTGCCAACACTGCAAATTGCAGAGCCACATTTTGTGACATCACATATAGTTTGCATAGTACCATGTACTCAAAATGATATTTAGTAATTAAGTACAGAATGAAAAGGACATCATGCTCATCGATAGCATCTTTAAAAGATTTATTAAACTTGTGCATAGACTTCATAATATTTACCTAGCTTAAAAAGACAGCATAAATTTCTCCAAAATTTTAAACAGGCACAGAAAATTTTGTTCCCTGTCTATCAGAGAAATGCTATTGAGCACATCAGTGTAAATATCCCTACTGTATTTTTATTCCCTTATTAAAAAAATAAATCCCTGTGTTGAAATTGAGGATATCATATCCTGAATAAGCTTCTTGATATAAAGATGGCTAAGAAAAAGATCATTCAAATAGGTGAAGCTTATTTCAGACTTACAAAGATCAGATAAGCAGTTCTTGATGCACTCTGTTAGACAAACCACTCATTCAGCGCCAAGTATTACTAAAAATTCATTTTCTTAGCTGACACATGAATTTTTCATGCAGAGAGACCATTATGAAAAACCTTGCTGTTCTGATAATCTGTACTTCAATTTCTGGCGTTATCAGTCAGATCAGAAATAGTGGGTACAAGTGGCCAGAGGATAAAGCATCATTTTTTCATTCTTGAGGAGATATGCTTAATGGAATGAGTTTAAGAGTTTCAGATGAAGTGTGGCTGAGAACATAGTGTGTTAAAGATCCTGGAAATCCATCACCAAACTAAGCGCATGATCCTGCAAGCATTTATGCACTCCAGTTTCAATATACCCTGCAAACCAAATGGAATTGCATACATGAATTTGTCCAAATGAGGTTTAAATTCCTTTCCATTGTGAAATGAACAAAGTTCTTTCTAACCAAGGAATGAGCTCTTGTAAGCTGACAAATACTGTTTCATGTCAAACAGAGCAACCCATCACAATTATCTGGGCTTTCCGTAATGCTCTGCAACACATTATAGAGTAGCTATAAAGTGTTAGGTAGCTCTCATATTGGTTCAGATTATACTCAGTGTACTCTGATAATGTTTGTCCTAACAAAACTAATTGCTATATAAAGCAATTCTAGCAGAAATTCATCAGGATACTTGAAGACTATTCTCTTTCCTCCCTCATTTAGTACATTTGTTCATATCCAAGGGTTCTGAGTAATGGATATCAACTGGCTTCATGGAAGCATTGAATTAATTGCTAGATTTGCATTACTACAATTGCAGATCCAGTTTACTTGGTCACAATTCACTCAGTCAGGCAGTGATCTCATCTCTCAGTCTTCCAATATCTACATTTTGAATTCTAGCTTCTCAGTTCCTTCTAGAGAATCTAGAAACTCACTTCTCAGTTCCTCCTTTCGGTCTGTATGCTTTCCTCTCATTGGGTAATCACTATCCAACAGCTCTGGACTTTGTGCTCTGCCTGCTCATTACCTGGGTTGGCCAAAAGAAGAGAAGACAAAGAAAAGATCTAGGGAAGACCCTTCTGCATCTTGCAACTGCTATTAGTAGAAGCTATCTATAACAGGGAAAAGAAGACAAAGACAGAAATGTGAGGAAATGAAACAGAAAAAAAAAAGAGGTGGAGAAGCTGCCAGTAGGTAAACTAAATACCCAGTATAAGTGGTATTTATGAAGATGAGAAATCATGAAGATGAGAAACTCTTATTCAAGGTACAAAGCTTTTTATATGGCTTAGTGGGGGAAAGGGTGTTATCATTAAGGCAATGCAGGAAGTTACTTTGCTCTTTATAAACTGATGGAGCACCCAAGAATCCTAGATTAGCTAAAAGGTTACTTGGTGGGCAGTAACTCAGAGTAATCAAATCTGAGGATGAACTGCCCCTGTTCTCATTCTGTATGCTAGCCAGGAAGTTTCCCTCATGGATCAAATCTCATCATGAAATCAGCTAACTTTGTGAAGGGCAACAGAAATAAAAAAGGAGATAAGCCAATGAGCATTTCTGTCCAACATAAAGGTGAACACCAGTTTGGGGATTTGGTTCATTTTTTATATATTTGCAATCACATAATCTTCTCGTCTTTGATATAAAATCACATTCAAAACAGTACATGATTTTGGGATATCTGTCTCATGATTTTCTGACAAGTGGGATTCTTTCACCCTAGGCCAGGTGACATATGGCTTTTATTTCCAAGTCTTTCCCAAATACTTACTTCAGTTCACTTCATCATCTCAGAAATTCCATATTCTAACCTGTTAGCACATACATTTTCAGGATTTTTTTTAGAGATTTTTCCTAGTGCTAACACTGATTTATAATAAGGAGCTAAGAGGCAATCTCAGTTTCTTAGATCCCATTATTAAGTTTGTAAGGTCAATATGACATGTATGACAGATTAATAAAAAATCTACTGGTAAATCAGATGGAAAGTTCTGCCTATACAACTTTCAAGTCATTGTTTACACTTCCTGTCTTAAAATAAGAGGCCAGGAGCAGTGTTGATCTTGAGATCTGTAGTTGGAAAAATAAAGATTCCTCAGCAAAGAAAATTGAGAATATTTATGTACTCCAGTGCTGCTCAGGAGAAATACAATTCTACTGAGTGGTGTAAAGGCTCTTGTTTCAAAGGAGGGAAAGTTCTGGTTTGAGCATGAAAGGTTCAGGATGTCCTATCACTGTTAATCACTTTCCCCATTGATCCTAGCA
This sequence comes from Cettia cetti, assembly GCA_013401135.1. Lineage (NCBI taxonomy): Eukaryota > Metazoa > Chordata > Aves > Passeriformes > Sylviidae > Cettia > Cettia cetti. Next base: position 8,012 of record VZUI01057523.1, on the reverse strand, counting down.
CAGGTATGTCCCTGGCTGCCTTGAACTCTCTGAAGCTGTGATCAAACAAAAAGCAGGTTAGCTCAATGAAAAATTTTCCCTATATTACTTTTCTCATAATGGATCCTTATCATTTTAAAGTACAAGACCAGAAATGATCCAAACCCTTGCTAACACTGCATTCTATAAATAATATTGTTCATAGTTTTAACTTCATTTTCCATGAAGAAATAATCAGGTTCTATATCTACTTAAGGCTTATTATTTTCTACCAGCCATCATATATATTAATGGATCTTCACTAAAATCAACGGAAACAAAAGACCCAGAAAATCCAATGGCAAAAACGTTTTTAAAACATTTGTTTTATTTGTTTCATGTAAGTAACTTTTCAGATGCCCACAGAGAATATCATGTTACTGATGCAGCTTGCCACTTGGTGGTCATGGAAAACAAAAGGGGTTCTTCAGAATACATTTGCTGCTATACTAAAGGTGTCACACAGAAATGTAAAATATTTGCTATGGAATGAAATAAGATAAACTTTGCCTGTTATTAATTTCTTGTGTCTAACAGTAACTCCAGTAGATGCATAGCTCTTGCAAATTACTGTGCAACCACAGGCTTTAAAAAAGACCAACTACAACAGGAAAGAATCTGTTTCATAGCATGTTTGATTTAAAATAATAGGAAGCAAGTATAAGGATTACTCTGTTGCTCTAGTGACAGAACTGTTGTAAAATTTAATATAACGGCATGGTAACCTCAGTTTATCAGGTATACTGGTAAAAGAGACTTAGGTTAAAGCACTCTCCAATCACTTATCTGTATTTACATTTTGAAGTTGAATGTAAAAAAAAAAACAAAACAACAAAACAAAAATATTTCAGATTACCACAGGACCCTGATTTTTTCTTTCTTTAACAAAAATAATGATTTTTCATATATTCCCAGTCACAAGAAGTAGGAGTTTGAGGGGTTTTAATTCAGAATGTAGGTATTCAAAAACTGCTCTGGGCTAAGATTAGATATAAGAGATTTGCCTCACTCAAAAGTTAACTAATTTACCATATCTCTTTGTAAAACGATATGAAGACAAAAGCAAAACCTCAGACACAAGAGGAGTAAAAAAGGTAGCCCTTCATAATGTGACAGTGTTGAAATATGAAAGCACACGAACCACTTTCCATGTTTCTTTTTCTTGTGGTCATGTAACAGAATATGAGACTTTGTTTTTAAAACACCAAAGCTCCTATTAATGTGTCAGTCACTTCTATGCATTGTATCGTGTTCACAAATAACATCATGCAATACTTTCTAACATACTGGAATAAAAAGAGAAATATAGCAAGAAGGCAGAGGAAGCATTTTTCAGCTAAACTGACCATCCATTTAGAATTCATAATCCTAAATTTTAAGGTGATGAATGAGCACCCCAACAATTCTGTTACTCCTCCTAATCCTCATCAGGTCTTGAATCTGTTGATGAAGTCCAAACAGCCACTTCTTTCTGCCCGATCCCCTCCCCTTGCTATTGCTGGCTCTCATTCAAGTCAGGATCACATTTATCTGAGCAATATACACCTAATAAATCTTCTCCAACTCAGTTTGCTCTTGCTGGCACGACAGCTAGCTTCCCCCTCCACTTCTCTTGTCTTTCCTCAGACATCGTTAGGGGTGTTGACACTCTAGCAAGTTACTTAAGTTGCTCTTAAATAACTGTCTGCATGTACACATGTCCCAGTAAAAGGCAAGGTAATTGCTGCTGTAAGCTGGGTTTCAGTTACAATAAGCAAGATCATGGGCATGGACAATGAAAGAAGCAGCCAAACTAGCAATCTGCAAGAGGATTTTTATTAGACATAAATAAAAATAATTTCATACAATACTTTCCACAGTACTTCTCAAACACTTTGCAAAAAAAGCATGTACTATTCTCCCTGATTTATCTAAGGAAAAATGAAATATGAGAAGGGGAATGGATAGACCAAGGCTGCCTGATAAGTTCAAACAAGACTGCAGATAGGTATTTTGGGTCTCAGTCTACTGTGCTGTCAAGAACAGGACTAAGGATTATGAATCTATTATGACTTACACCAGACCTCACTTTGCTCACTGGGCTTATTAACATGTGTTTTCCTTCTTCCCTGTCTCTGTAGCTTCACATGAGGTTAACAATACCTACTCTTCATGCTGCAGTACCAAGCTAGTACCTTCCCTGATGAATGCTGACATGAAATTAGCCATCAGGATGCATGTGTTCTAGTTGTCATAGTTACCATGCTTTACTGAGTCATGGGTTTAAAATTATTTCCTGAGTCCTGGAGATTTCCCCAAGGCTAAAACAGCAACAGTCTCTCTCATAATGGGTCAACTGGTCCAGGTGGGTGCATGTGCTTATTTCCTCTGGAGGAAATAAGTTTAATGAATATAGAGTTCATTTAGTTAAAAAGCCTTTGATATCACAAGATGGAAGATGGAAGTAAGAAAAAATTTGGTTTCGAAAATAATTTTTTCATTGTTCATAAATTTTTTATTCTATATAATTAAAAATACTCCCAATCAAGGAAAAAAAAAAAACAACAACAAACCAAAACACCCCACACCCCAAAACCTTTATTTCCTTTTTTTTCCTCCTTTTAACTCCAGCTGAGCACTGCATGGCTGACACAGTCCGAGGATCTCATGCTGAAAAGTCTAGCATCTCATGTGTAATATAACTGTGCAGCTTCTTCATAAACCAATTTTTAACCACTGTCTTGACATGTTTAAGGCATCAGTCTTTCAGTTTTCATCTACTTTAGTGGGAAACTTACATTTTACATCTTGTTTAATGAAAGGTTACTGTTGTCTCTCTGTAAAAGCTGACCTTTTTTCTTCATCAGACTGGAGGTCATGCATGAACAGAGAATGAGGTTTAAAGAATTGCATCTTAACATTGGAATTCCTTGGAAAGTGGTGGTCTTAAAGGTGTAAGGTAAAATCTACTTGTTTTAAAAATAAAGAGGGAAGAGCAGGTTGATTCAGTAATGATATAGCTGCTGTCACAAGAACACAGAGTGAAAATGAAGGCATTGTTCTGAAAAAAAAAAATTAATTTCCCAGTCAACCCAAAGTTGAGCTTTATTTCCTGCCACCATTTTACACCATCATCAAGTTGCTCATCTTTTGATCATTTTGTAATATATATTTTGAGTAAAGTCATCCTTTGTGCTGTCTTCCACTCACACTTGATTGCATACTGTGATTTGTAAGCACAGAGGAGAACGGGGGTGAGACTTGGGCACCAATGTCACCTTTTAAATGACCCACAAAGAAAGGAGAGGGCTCAGAGATGACTCCTGGTGCCATGGAGCTCTGCTGCCACACAGCCACCAAGGCAATTACCACCACTACACCTAGGGATGATGCCTTGGCCAAGACAAACTTTCATTACAGCTTTCTCTAATGCAGTGTCAGTCCTCCTTAACTTGCATATCCATTAGGTCTCACTTACACAACCATTTTTACCACTTTTACCATTTTACATGCATGATAATTTCCGGTTTAGATTCCTTTTTGTGAAGCAGCAATCAATTATGGATGCTGTCTTTATCAGTAATAGTTCAGTTTTTCTGAATTTTTCTAAATAGGGAAGAAGGACTTCCATGTGTCACAAGCTATATACTTACTCTGGATCATCTCTGAGCTCTCATCACAGGTTGGAAATTCTAACTATGCTTCTCTAAGCACTTCTTCTAGATAAGGTTTAGTTTACCTACTTTCCCTACTTTCTTGAACATTACATTCACGCAGTTATTTTTGCAAAAGTGAACCAACTTTTTAAGGTAAAAAATATAGCTTTTAATTGAAGGGAAGGCTGACAGCAGAAAATTCTGCAGTCTTTAAAAATAAAGCATCTGAGACAGCATCTTAACCACAATATGGGAAATTACACTACATCTCCACTAATTTCCATAAATCAGTGGTACTTCATGTAAGCTAAAGAGCTTATCCTTTCTGTTTAAAATGGAATGAAAAAACTGATATTCTCTCCTGTTTTATTTTCCATATTTATATTTTATCAAATTGTATCTTTGTCAATTTAATTCTATTTTTGTTTCTTATTCTGTTGTGCCTTTATAGACTACAGTCTTTCTTAAATACAGTGCGAATTTGGTTATTTAACCAGCTTGAACTGTTGAACTCACAGACTTTGACAGCATTCAAAAGCAGGCAGAAGCACAGAGCTCCTACCTCTTATTTTAAAATAGCTGCTTGTATGGACCACAAAGAATAAGGCAAGGATAATTTTCTTTATTGTTTTTTTTCTGTTTAAAAAAAGGGGGGGAAACAGCCAACTGAATGTTGCCTGAGGCCGGCTACAAGAGTCTAAAATACATGACAAGCTAGTAACATTTCTAATAGTGTTCATTTTTATAGGAAGATTTCTAGAGCAGAGAACCCATAAATTACATGCTGTAGAGCAGCACCTCTGCGCAACGTAGTGAATTTATTATATATTTTGTTAAAAAGTATTTGGGGTAGATGCTTTCTTTCATTTTGTGATTCTCAAGTAGGTGAAACCATGTCTTTCCTTCTTTGGAAGCAAGGCGCTGCTAGTATCACTTATCTCTGCAAAGTGATAGTGCAAACACTCTTTTTCAAGAGGCCTGAACAATTACAGACTTCTCTAAGTAATTACATTGAGTAAAGTCAAGTGCTAGAAAATTCAGGCTTAGTTATTTCACTGACAATGGTTGGAACATGAAAGTCCTTTGGACTGTGGAAATAGCACATGCAAATAATACCCCAGTCGAGAAGGAATCCAAGCCCAGAACCAGAGGCCTGGAAACTCAGTTTGAAACTGCTCCTAATCTATCATGCTGTTGCTAAGAGGATATTAATACTAGCATTTAGAATTGCAGTCATGTGTCTGACAATCCTGTGTTTGTACCAGCAGGTCAGTTGACTAATTATGAATTGGAACTTCTCTGTGTACTGCACTATTTAGAAGAAAAAGGATGACAGGAGTACAGTTAACCATTAAGGCATTTGGGCCTGGGAGGGAAAGCAGAGGACAATCAAGTCCTTATTATTAGATGCCTTCCTGCAAATCACTCTCTTATGCAGTTACAACAGAAGGAGAATTCACCTTTTAAACTGAGTAATTGTGCCTGTCGGGCAACCCTTTACAATTACTTTACCATCCAGCAAGAGCTCATTGATTGCATTAAGGATAACAGTACTCCACAGAAACAATCCTCTTAGGCAGGCTACTTCCAAAATCCTGTCTCTGTCAGGCAGCTGCCTGCTCTTTGAATAGCCAGAGAGATAACAAAATAAAAATATTAAAGGCCAAAGATCTCCTGATTTCACAACACTCTTTTAAGCCGGATCAGTGATTAGGGTGGTTGTAGCCTGTTAAACACCCATGCCTCAGGTGGAATGCTCCTCTGAGCACGTTTTACAGCAAATGTGAGACTGGTGCCTTGCTTCAGCTCCAAAAATATGCCTGTTTAAGCAGTCCTATAGAATTCCAAGTTAAAATGCAAGCCCCAGTGACTGTGTGTCTTCGGCAGTTGATAACAAGCTACAATCAAAGCCTTTCTCTTTTAGACTACCGGCAAGAATCTAATCCAGGTCAGTGATAATCCTCCAGCATCTATTCAGCAACGATCCCAACAGACAGACTGCTCCATCACAAAAGTCACTGTTTCTGACATGGTTGCAGAGACTGAGTGAGGATGGAGATTCCTCCTTTACCGTGGCAGTTAATTAGATTTGCAAGTAGAACAGGAGTGCTGAACGAAAGCACAAACATAGTGTTTCATTGTCAGCATCATCATTGAATAGCATTCATTTGCTATTTAACGAAGTGGTAGAGGGGAGAGAATGATAACCCTTGATTTAATTACGGAGAGTTTCCCATCTTCTGTGTCTGGGACACATTTGTCAAGTATTCACCAATCTTACCACTCACCCCTCTCAGAATCATCAAATGAAACTCTGACTTGAAAATCTTGATTTGCAGCTATCACACAACCCTCTCAATTTGGCTTTTAGTTCACTATTGTATGTCTCCTCTGATATTTAGATTTTTTTTTCAATTCCCTTTCACAATGCCAAGTTGTCCCAACTTTTCCCGGTTTTTCTGTGAAGTTCATTTTCTCCTCTTTCAAAAGCTTCCTGTGGGTCCTATACAAAATGAAGGCTTGGTCCAGGAAGCAGCCTAGGCAGTTTGTGTTTACAGGAACAAACCCTGATTTTTCCATACAGAGGGTATTAACTTGACACTTGGTGGTCTCCTGGTTCCAGCATTATTACTGTGATAGAAATGCCTCTGGGCCAGCATGTTTCCCTACATGTTCCTGGTAATTTTTTTCCCCTTTTTTTCCTTTTTTTCCCCTCCCCTTCCTTTTGAGGATACTTATTGGAGAAATTTCTTCTTCTTCTTTCCTTCTTTCCCCTCCCCACCCCCCCCACCCCCCCCCACCTCGGGAATTCAGACTGAAAATCACACACAATATGCAAACAGTATATTTCATCTCATCAGGACTAGCCTGACACTGGTCTACTAACTGCATAAAATGAAAGACAATACACACAGAAAGCCAATTAGATTGGGATTACTTTGGCTGTTCAGCAGCTGGGGCATAGCATATGTCTGTCTTCCCCATGCTAGAGTTAGGAATTAACATTTTACATGCCTGACCTATCTAATAAACATATATCCTGACCTTACAAGAAACATTCAAAAATGAAGGTAAATGTGGCTCTGCCAAAAAGTGCATGAGCCAGGTTAGATACGAAGAGGTAATTGATTAAGCAAGTAATTTATGTAAAGTTAAGCTCTAAGATATAGTGCATTTCCATCCTCTTCTGGGCTATTAAGGTAAATTAATGACCTAGAGCTGTGTAGGGGTTTCCAGAAACAACACTATAATGGCCAACTGGCCACAGTTTGCAGCCTCTAGAAGGGGGAGATGTTTATTCTTCAGGAAATTGCCAGCTTTATGTACACTTTAAATCTGTGTTCATAGTGCAGAAATGACAACTGAACATTAGAATAACACCGGTGAGTATAAAATATGATGTTGGCTTGGAAGAAAATGAACCAATCATAATCTTTGACAGGGTCCAGATATTTTCAAATTTTCACAATACTTTTTTCCATGCTTATAGTTTGGCAGCTACTCAAAAGTACCTGTTTTGTGCCATTTTACAGTCTAGAATGTGTCAACCAAGCAACAAGTATTCAAAAACACTTAGCAAAATATAAAGGGGAGTAAGTGGTGTAGGGAGCAACTCCCGGACACAAAGCTACGAAGCCAGGCTTTGCTTGACTATCTCCAAGACTTGCCTATCACTGTGCTGTGGTCTCCATAGGAAAAACGTTTGTTTTTCATCCAGGTTCAGACTGAGGCTTTGATGGTGCTCAAGAATTCTAAAATTTCACAGCAGACAGCACGATGTCTGGAGAGGGAGGGACTGGCAGGCCCCGGCCACCCTGCATGGCTTGCTTCTGGCTGAAGGCTCAGCATCCCCCATGCCTTGGGCAGCTCAGGCCATTGCAAACCTCTCCAATTAATTACACCGAGGAGACATGATGCCTTTTCAGTCAACTCTCTTCTCTGTTTCCTAGAAAAAGTACTGAGAGGTTTGCCGACTGATTTTTATGAATCCGGCCACCGCAAGAGCTGACAGCCATTAAAAACCAAAGGAACAAAAGGCACAGAAGCCCTTTGACCGCATTGCCTTTGGTTTCTGTAATTCCCCTGGACCCCCCCAGACGGGCAGTGGAGGGACAGAGAAGAGGTGTGCGTACGTGTGTGTGCGTATCCGTGTGTGTGTGCGCGCCTGAGCGTGTGCAGGGCTGCGTGCGCGGTCTGCCGCGTGTGTCACACACGGTGACACGCGGAGCGAGCTGCCCTCGCCTTCAGGGGCCGTGACCGGGCAGGGCCGGCGCGTGCCGCGTGCCCGCGCTCGGGGGTCTCTGCGGGGGCGCGGAGCGGAGCGGGCCGGGGCCGGGGGCGCGGGCCCTGCGCTGCCGG
>VZUI01057518.1:0-15304 GCA_013401135.1 Cettia cetti | reverse complement strand
GTAGTTAAAATAAAGGGGCGGGGGGGGGGGGCATGCATGTATACCTAAAAAGTATAATTTATTCACTTTTTTGTTACATGATGGTTGAAGGTATATTTTTAGTTCTTTATTATAAGGCTATCTCGTTCTAGCTGATTTCTCTGCTTTCTAGTTTGTGAAATATAACAGCTGTCTGTTAAACTGCTGATTTGAAAGATTAAAATGCAGTTCCTCACAGCTTTAATATTAGTGCAACAACCAAAAGTTTCCTGATTTCCTATTGAATCATGTGCCATTCATGCTTAAAAAACAACAAAACAGCAGCTCTCTCCTCTTGCAGAGGCCTGAGTAAACAGATGGACCTTCCTATGTGCCCTGCTAATGGTTTCACAAGGGTTAATGTAACAGTGCTTGTTTTAACTAACCAGATGCTTCCCTAAGTTGCAGGCAAGATAGCAAATGTCTCTCGACCTTGGTGTTTGAAACACTCATCTGTTGTCATCCTTCTCTGTCACAGGTCTTGGGCCAGTCCCTTTGCCTGATTTTGGTCAAATGAACACCATATTTGTGAGGAAGACATGCAGAAATGGTCACTTGCTAGCAGATTAACAATCCAAGAAATCCATTATTAATATTTAGTATTTTTTTGTAATTTTCAAAGTGACAAATCTATTCATTTATTTTTAAGCAGGACAACATTACAGTGATTCTCTATTCTTTTACTACATGATGTCCCCCAACATAAACTGCTTTACAGCCTGCTCTGGACAAGTGAAATGGAGCTGACAGGGGAAGGCAGCTGTCTCCTGTTTCTCAAAAGAATCCTAGCCACATTGCTTACCTGTCCTACTATTTCAAGCCCAGATTGCAGCTGCCTTTGAGCTGTTCTTTCTCATGATTGCATCAGCTTAATCTGATCTTTATTAGAGATGAGATTAACTAGTAGTCCACTGGCATGATGCAATTAGAAGTTCTGTCTACAGAATAAGGTATTTTTGTTTAAAAAATATTATTTGCCAAAAGAAACAATAATTAAAAAACAAACCAAAAAACACCTGTCTGATTTCTAGTGATGACAGATTAGAGAATGACACTTCTCCTTTGAATGTCTTCAGATGCCCTGTAGGTTGTTTTATGAGTTTTTTAGCCAGTATCAGCTATTAGGAAAGATGTCCATTCCTTTTCTTTGCTTGCAGCCTTTCATGGAATTCATTGCTCTGCCAAGGACCAGGCTACCAGCTCTCCAGAAGTGCGCAGTTTTTCTTTTATTACCATTTTCCAGTGGTAAAAGTGATTTGATTTGAGAAGATGATTCAGACCAATTGTTTGCTGATTCTCTGTTTTGTTTGTTTTCTTCCTTTTTATTTCCTCTTGCATGCCAGGTTTTCAGAGGGCTCTCAGGCCAGTTTGTATGGAGCATGATCTTGGTTTCACAGTCTTAGGCACAGCAATATGCATCCTCCCATCACCCCAGAGGAAAGACAAAAGAGTCTTTAATCTAAACCCACAGCCACACCCTGTCAAAATGGCAGAAGCTACACAGTGTTTGTCACCTTCAGGTTTCTCTCCTGGCAGCTGATCAGCAAAAGGAGGACAGGTGACTCTCTATAAGAGAAAGTCTGTGGGAATAAATTATCCTTTCAAGAAAAAAAAAAAAAAAAAAGTGTATTTGGATAATTGAAAAAGCTATATTGGCTGTTTAACAGTGCATTTATAATTTTTTCTAAACACAATCTGGTTGACCCTGCCTCATAGGCCTTAGTTTTCCATACCAAATATATGAGCTACCAGGTTACCTGCCTTGACCCAACATTTTGACATATAGATGGTCACATGCTTGACAAAGTAACTAAACTGGACAACAAGGACGGCATTCAAGTTTTTAACTACCCACACGGGTGAGAGGCAATAGATGATCTAGCACAAATACCTGCTGATACAGAGAGAACACACCAAAATTCCTTGAACAGTTGGGAGTTAAGTGAGTTTGGACCAGGTTATCTCTTCACATCACATTGCTGCTTTTGTCACCTGGCTACTGCATCACATTCTGTCTGTTGCCAGACTTACTACCACCCTCCAGAGCTATATCTCATGTCCTTCAGCATTGCGCAGATTTGCACAGACAGCAGCTCCTTCTCTAAGAGAGTTAACCACTGCTACTCATCTCTAGGGGGATGAATCAACAACTGCTTAGCCAAAAGTCACATACCAAGTTCAAAAAGTGTGGGTTTTGTTCAGGGCCACAAAAAATTCATTTTCTTTCTGGATCAAATTTTAGGGGCATCAGCATAGTGCAATTTGTATTTTTGAGTGGAAGGGATGTTTATGTTTGGCAAAGCACTGTCTAAGCAAGTTTTATATTACATTACATTTTAATTACATTATTCATGAAAGGTTCAAGATTTGTTTATTTCATATTCATAGCTGAAAGCTGTGAAAATTGACAAATAAAAAGTATGCAGAACAAAAGCCAGTATATGGGTAGAAAAGCCAATGTTTGCCTCTATTGATAATCCACAGATGAGCAATTAGGTGCTCATCCCTGACCTTTTGTTAGTCATAATGCTTCAGAGACCATCTCAACTACTGTCACAAAAAAAAAAAAAAAAAAAAAATAAAAAAAAATTACGTTTTCAAGCATTACCTTAGTCACACATACAGGCCACAGAAGTCAGTAGGGCTTTTTGCACAACAAGAAGAAAATTTTACCCTACGTAACTGGAACTGAGAACTTCCCGGTAAGATCAGTGAGTATTAAAGTTCTTTTGGAAATTGCAACAGGTGACTTAACTGAGTCAGAGTGAGTCAAGTGCAGAACTGGGTTTGGTTCTATGAGCATGTAATTAAAAAAACTCATACTAGTGGGAAACTGTTGTTGCACAAGAACCAACATCCTATTTTTCCCTTTGATACCAATGCTTTTAATGATGGATGTCTTCTGTATATGACAGTGTGGGAGATCTTGGTGTAGCCTGATGAGAGAAATAGGTCTGCCTAGAGGTGTTTTGAATACAAGGTTACGCCTGGTTTATCAGTAACCAAAGTTAGCTTAGAAAGACCTACACATATGGCTGTATTTATAATGGATCTATCAGATTTATTTTTTTCCCCAAAATAAAGTTCCTGCCCTACTTATTTCCTAAGGACAGGAGTCCTGTATTTGGATTGTCCTTGTTATCTTCCATTCAACTTTAAAGCTACCTACACAAAGTTCCTAGTTGGGTGAAAGTTGCCGCTGTCTGCTGCCATAGGTGTATATATCTATGTCTGCATAAAAATATATGTGTGGGTGTGTGTATGCACACTGGTGACTCTGCACAAAATTGACATAGGCCATAAGGAGAAGGGTCTTCTCCTGAAGTTCTTTCTCAGGCAATATCCTATAAACGTTAACAAGTATATTTTTTCCCTCAAGAATGCAGATATAGGACCTGAATTGCCATATACTGGCCTTTTTAATTCCCTAGGTGGTTTTATTAATCAGATCTCAAATCCCTGCATAGAAATAATTTCCTCCACTGCACCTTGTGCTAAGGGAGCATGTTTAAGAAGAGGATCACAAACCTGTTGTGCAAAATATAAGTGTATTAAAAATGTATTTATTATTAGAATGATGCATTAGAAAATACATTGTAAACATAATTATTAGAAATTATGTTATGAATTTATTTTAGTCTACCTTAGGTCCCTTTACATGGCTATGAAACTATCTGACTCTCAGGTAAACAAATCACAAAAGTGATTTGTGGAAAACTACAAAATTCACCAAGATCAACACATAAAGTGAAAGTTAAAGTCAAATGACAGTATTTTTGTATAGAGAAATAGAAAAATTATTTTATCTGGTCTTCATTTCCCTGCCCAAAAGGCACACAAGAGGAAAGATTTGTCTTGAACATACTTAGTCAGTCAGTTTGGTCGGCTGCAGAAGATTTATGTTCCCAAATGGAAAGCAAACAACTTCTGGGAGTTTAGCACTAGCAAGAAGACATTTATGCTGCTAGAGCAGGGAAACCACTTTGCAAAACTACCAGGAGCAGTGTATGCCCCACCAGCTGTGGATGTTTGTCCAGCAGTCATTTATCACAGGCACACAGAAGCAGAGTGGGACCCAATCCTGCCTGGTGCCTGGAGGGGTGGAGGGAGCGAGATGTGGCACAGTGCAGGTGGAGCAGATGGGGCACAGCTGAGTTCCTGGCTCAGGAGCAGAGGATGGGGCTGAGGTACTGTTCAGCTCCCTTCAAGCACCACACTGCTTTGGGCTGAGGAAGTGTGAGGAATGAGGGTGCAATGGGCAGTTGGTGCAGGAGGAAAAGGGATGCTAGAGCAGACAGGATGTCCCCACCACCCCCAAAGCAACACACAGATGGTGGAAACCTCCTCCTGCTAAAGGAATACCTGAGGGCCAAGGCAGAGAAGACCATCTCTCATATATCAGTGGGGCCATATATTATATATCAGCCTCTAATATATCAGCCTGGGCCATATTTGCCTGGAAACCTACTCAAAATAAGGTCTAAGAGAGATGAATTTATGGAAGGAAAACCAGAGCTACTCCTCCATGGAGCCTGTAGGGATAGTGTATATTTTTATTTGAAGACCTTGATTCAAGAAGTCTGTGTTCTGCCTAAATCACACTAACTCTTCTTCCCCCTTCTACTTAAGTCCTCAGACATCAGAAAACACCAGCCAAAGGCATTTGAGGCCAGGCTGGCTAAATGTGCACATGCAACAGTAGAACCATGAGGTAGAAACATTTATTTTAAAAAGATATGTGACTTTGAGAAGAAAATGTTTTGGTCACTTTTGCAGTCTTCTTGTTCCTCCTTTTTAAAGGAAGTCAAATATACAAGTATTTTAATTTGCCCATTTATCTTAATATACTATCTTAATAAATTTATCTGCAGAGTCTGAAATGTAAGAAAGGTGCATTAACTCTTACCTGCTAGGGCTTCTATTGCAAATGAAAGTTATCTTTCTGGAAGGCAAAAAGCATAATAGTAATTCAAACAATTCATTTGTTTATCTTTAAATATAATACCTAAAATCAGAGAAGAAGGTTTGACTTTTAATTTTTTTTCCACTAATTGTCATATATTTAAAGCTTTTAAGTACAATTGGCAGCAGTATAACAACTGCTGGTTATTGTAGAAATCCACCTATTCAGGAGTGAAAATCCCCAGTAACTTAACAGTTTCTCTAGAAAGCTAGAAAGCCAACTACTATTGTAGTATCTTCTATAGAATTCTCAAATCTTCAGATCTTCAAACATGCTGCAAACATTAATTAGCAGTCTCTCAAAATACCTGTGGTATTGTGGTTAAGACAGCCCAACACAGTTTCAAAAGAAAGACATTCAAAGCCTTGCTCTGTCACAGCCCAGCTCATACAAGATTAGGGCTGATCCTGAAATGCTTTATGATGAGAGTAATTCTGTTGAATTCAGTGAGAAAAATGTTCCTAATTTTTTTCATATTAAGGGGATTTAAGGGTATCTTTGGGTTCAGAGTCCAAACAACCAACCTGCAGCTGCTAATAGCCTCACCTCCAATTGTCCATTGGATCACCTGAGGAGATTCCAAAAATAATTTCATGTACTCCCTTGCAATGGGAGGATCTGTGGCTGAGGTTCTGTGCTAAGAAATAGAGCAGGGGTAAGAGGAAGAGCAATAATAGCATAAAACACAAATTTTGAACTACTGCCATGGCTGTCTTGTCACACATCTGCCCAGGCACTTGGTCCAGGTTCAGCTTTACAGAGCAATGACTATTTTTGGACCAAGGGCTCTTCTGGGTTCAGGTGTTAACTTTGTTCACTTCTCTGTGGCACGTGGGGATCCTGAAATAATAGGCATATTCAGAGTAGGTCTGATCAAACCTGTTGGGTGAAAACATTGGGGCTTCATCCACCACCTGGGTGAGCCGCAGGCTGTGGGGCATCTCAGTTCAGCTCCCCTCTCTGCCCCACAGGATTTCAATTTGCTTCCTGGGGCTGTGTACAGGTATAGGTTTCACTCCCTAGTCCAGCCCCAGCACTATTCTTAACAGACTGGCTCAGCTAGTTCTTCCAAAGCTTTTTAGATTTTGTGGTTTATACCCTTTATGTGGCCAATTTTCCTCAGGTGTTGTCTGTGCAATCTGAGGAGAAAGCACACACCTCTGTGGCCCTCACCCAGACAGCAAGTGCTGCTGGAACTGGCTAAGTACCGCTATCATAAAACACAGCTTGAAAATGAAATGATAAATCACAGACAACAATTTGTTTGGAAAATTACAGCTTTTTTTATCATCGTTGATGAGAAGTATATACCTGTCGTCCATTTCTTCAACGAGCAACATTGAAATATTTCCTGCACATACATCACAAGCTTTTTCCTTTAATAAATTACTACATTATACATAATACTTCCTTAGATAGTATATTATTCTTGTTCTGTAAAGAGTTGACTCATTGGTTGTGTTGAGCCTGGGATGCAAAGTTAAGCCCCAGGGAAGAGAAGCTCTGAGGAATGGAGAGGAAAAAGTGGTCATTTAATCCATTGAAAATATGGCTTTGCAGAAACAGAAGACTAAGTTTGTCCTTTGAATCAATGACTGCTCTGAGAGCAATAAAAGTCACAAACAAATGTTGGTACCACAAGTGTTTTAAGACCTTATAAATCATATAAGAAAGGTTAAAACAATTATCTAAAGTACAACAGTCCTTTTTGAAACATACTGATCTTCAAAAGCAGGTTTACAACCTCCCTTCTGGACAATAATTTTCATAGCAGAAGCCTGGCAAAAAAATCTTTAGAAACTGTATTCAGTAAGTATTCTTTGTCTCCACTGCATGGATAATTATGTTTCCTTTCCCCCCACTTTCAGGACTTTTTCCTCAACATTTGATAATTTAATTAGAAAGTGTAGCAACAGGCAAAAAGTTTATCAGTATGGAATACAAGTTTCTGCAAGAATCATGCTTTTAGTAAAAGAGCACATTGGTCACCTCTTCATCAGTAACAGCATCCTAAACATGGAGCAGGAAAATTTGAGAAAGGAAAAAAAAAAAAAATCCCAGGGTACGTAAAGGCTTGAATGTAAAAGAAGAAGAAGAAAAAAAATGGTCATGCAAACAGCCCCAAAACAGCATATTCAGTGGACAGAAATTAGGCCAATACATCAAATATTCACTGTTTGTTGTTGATGCCCGAGGACATGAAATTATTTGGAGTCTTTGGCTTTCTGTGTGTACAAGATGACGGCAGAAACCAGACAATGGGCTGATGTTTGTTCTTCAAACCCAACCACCAGATGAGTGGAGTTGTTGTTTTTAAATATTTAGTGATTCGTTGGAAGGCTGGCACCTCTCACATGCTCCTTGAAAGAGAAACAGCAATACAAGGATCTGGTGGGAGTTCAAAATCCTCATTTGGCTCTCAATTATCCATCCCTACCACACAGACAGAGCTGTATTTGCAACATACTTGTTTGGGGCTTGCTGTTTTTTAATTGTGATTTTGGTTTAGTTTATTTAAAAATGTATTTAGTTATTAAAACAATCTATTTTTCATGGTCATAGGAAGATGTAGAGATGTAAAAACTAAGTGATCAAAGCACAGAAAGGTGTGGTGTGCTGAGTACTGTAGCACCAGTGGCCTTTGGCATGGGCTTAGGTCAAAGTTTTTTTCACTCCACAGCCTGGCCAAAGCCCAGCAGTTCTGCTATATACAGACAATTATTTGTAAGGACCTCTGCTCTTGTTTTCCCCAAATGATGTACCTTTACAAGAAAGCAGAAGGGAATTGGCCCAGCCACTGGGAGATGCTTGTTTTAATACCAAATCCCATGTGTGCATCTGAACATCAGTATTCAAAAGAAATACAAGAGGAAGACAGATCTCAATTATGGTCAGCCTTTCTCATGGCTTCCCTGCCTTTCTAAAGTCAAGAGGAGAGATCACCAGAATGTAAATGTGCTCTGTTGAGAAAAGAGTAGAATGAATTCCTCATTAACTGGTTTTTATGCGAAGTTCCTGTCTACCACCAGCAAGATTTACTCACTTAAGATTTTCCAGTGTACTTGAAATACTTGTCTTTTAATTTACAACTTGATTTGGGACATTTTCTGATGGTTTTGAGGGAGGACTAAAGAGATTTTGATAAAAATTTGTGCAAGAAGAGAGAGAGAAACCAGTGTTCCTGTAAGCTCTTATATCATTTATTTTGCCCTCCATGGTTGAAAACAGAAAAAGTGAGCAGAAATCTCAAAGGTGAAGAAGACCTTTAGGTCTCATGGGACCAAATCAGATGCAATTTTAACCATGACCAAAAAAGATGCTACAAGTATTAAAACCACAAGAGGAAAGGACACATTTCCATGCGGGATTCCCAGCAGCTTTCTGGGGTAAATACCAGCTGTGAAAGCCACTGGAGCAGCTTCTCCACTCCCTGACCCTTTTTATGGTCAGGATTTGCCCTATAAAGGCCTAATTGACACTAACATGGATGGATTTTTAACTCACTGCCTACAGCAGGTTTATATGAAGCTTGCCTCCTTTGGATGCCTGGCAATTTCCTCTGCACTGTTTGCGTCAAAACGTGAAACCCTTCTCAAAAAGGCGAACATGTACACTGCACATGAAAGCAATTAACAGAAACCTTTCTCCCTGAAAAAGCAGGGAAGAGCTAGGCAGCCTTATGCATCCTTTGTCTATGTTCTGAAAGAAGACAAATTCAATGGAAAAATAAAATACATGTCCCAAAGGCTTCGTGACTCCCTTTTCATTCAGTGTTACTGCACTGAAAAATTCCTTTATATAGTGATATTTTACTATCCTTTGACAAAATTTGAGCTTTATCTTGACCAATTGCTCTGGGTTTATTGCACTATTATATGTTTGGTATCTCAGTCTGTAGTTCAGGCTGCTGAGTGTTTTTGAACAAAATAGGTTTAGAAATGGGCTACTTGCCTGGTGAAGCTTGAATCTTTTTCTACCTCTGTGTGTAATCATCTGCTAATAGACAGAGTTTCACAGTTCTGTATATTTGACTGTTTATGACTATGCTTTGTGTTTATTGTCAGTTAAATAATGGATTTTTCCCACTGGTTTTCTTGTTTTGAAGATCTATGCTATTAAAAAAAAAAGGAAACAAGAAAACTAAGTGTGATCCAGACACATATCTGCCAATTTTACTGAAGCTGCTGATTCAACAAGGTCTTTCAGAATTTGCAAATTTGGGGGCATGACAGATGGAGCTATTTTTGAAACAGTACCACTAGTCATATGTTTAAAATGCACTTGTGTTAAAGTGTTTTGCAGAATCAAACCTTAATTCTGTGGGTTAAACTGAAATGACTCATTTAAGGGAAAACATCATATTATGTGAAAAAATATCTCCACTTCCTGGTAATTCATCAAATTGCTGCTTTTGTTAAAATTCCAAAGATGAGTTTCTCTTAGTTGACTCTACTGTTGTAAGTCAGAAGCTCAAACCTCAGTAATATCATTGGCATGAGATTTAAGGAGATGCAACCCCACAAGCAGAAATAAAAATGGGTAAAGTAAATAAGAGAGGTCTTATTGACTTCTTACCTAAAATCTCACTAATGTTGATTAATGAATTTAGCTAACTTCAAATGAACAAACAATTCTGAAAATGTAGGTCCATGGCTTTAAAGGAAAAGAAGACCAAGCAAAAAGTACTGATGACTGATAATTTACCCCTTTGTCCATGATTTCTGTAAGCATAGGTAGTGTTGAGTGTTAAGTGCTAAACATCCTGAAACTTTCATCAGCAGTTTCTCCATCAGCAGGCAAATTTTCCAGTCTGTTTTTAGATGGTCTATTATGCTGCTCCTAACTGCAAGTTCCTCCTCTGTGTGTTGTCTTCACTGTTGCTTCAATGTGAAGGTAAAGACTTTAACCATTAAGTTGCTGGAACAACTTGTTTAAACAATCCTTATCTCTGCGTTTGAGAATGTTTACAAAATTTATAAGGCTCAAGAGGACATTTTACTCTTGGTTTTTAGTTTTCTATACAAAATATTTCAGAAACATAAACAGGTAAGGCATTCTCAGCTCTTTGTCAGTCCATGTGCTTTTTCCATGAATGCCATTTACAACAGGTAGCTCTTCCAAACACTAGCTGAAGGAACAAAAAGTGCAGGTGAACAACATAAAAATAACAGTAAAAACCAAACAAACAGATGAAAAACCCAAACCAAACAAAAAGCTCCCTGTTTAAATAATACTGTCTTCCTCTGCTGAGTAAACAAAAGTCTCTAATGACTGCACTTTGCAGCTATTTTTCACAAATCTCTCTTTAAAAATCCCAAAAGGGCAGGAATGTGTTCATGGAGTTAGTGTGATTTTATATTTCATTTATCTTTTCTTTTTACGGCAGCAGAGCAATAGCATTTTCTTTCTTTTTTTTTTTTTTTCCTACCATCTTTCTTTGCATTTTTATTTTAACTTTTAATATTGTGTTTCAGAAGATTTGCATATGTGAAGGTATGAAGTCTTTAACATATTTGGAACCTTTGAATGACTTCTTGTTGACATCTTTAACTTGTTTCAATCCAGCGGAAATAAGATGAAATCTACTGAAACTCAGATGAATTTCACCCTGAATATACACTGCTACATTAAATTTTCCCATAGTCCATTAAAACATCCAGTGTTCTTGTGCTTATACAGGCAGCTTTGAGATATCATATGGGTGGTTTGTGGCAACTTCTGTGCAAACTCTCTGGGGTATACAGACCCTCGTTAAAATCCCAAACGACCACTGTTTCTAAAGATCAATGGTCTTATTTGAATATTTTTTTAAAAACTAAGTCGCCTTTGGTGATAATCTCAGACATCCCACATTGGTCTTGTTATTTGACAAAATCTGGTGAAACCCAGTCAAAGTTGTAAGAGTGATTGTGACATTTGCTGTCACAATTTGTAGCAACATATGCATAATTTTTTCTAATGCTTAAGTAAGGATATTTCTCAGTAGCCTCTGTTGAGACAAAAGCATGTTTTGCGTGGGAAAATAGTGAATGCTCTCTCCCTAAACTCACTATAAATAAAATTAGATTCAGCACTTTGGACTTCAATAGGTAGTTATGGCCAAATGACTAATTTATACATTTAACTAAGTGGAGCCTCTGAATATTTTGGAAATCTTCAGCTACGATTGGTTCCCCATTTAACTCCTCAGTCTACTGAAAAATGGCCAAAAGCTGATATTAAGACCTTCCAAATCTATTGAGATTTTGGGTTCACTTTGCATGTGATGTATTGCTTTTGTGGTTTTAACTGTGCTACAGAATTTGCTTAATACAGGAGGTTACAATAATTACCTCAGTCTTCTTGGTGGCTTCAGCAGTGACTTGGCAGATCTTTTTTAGGACTTTTATAAGTGACAGCATCTCTATGCAGACAGTTCTTGTGCAGTCCTGGTATGTTCAACTTATTCAAAGGACTATAAAGAATTGATCTGTTTTTATTTGTCTAAATATCTGGCTATTTACACACTTCTGAGGAGGAAAAAGAAAGAACTTGAGGCAGCAAAGTGTTTCAGTGAATCAATCAGAGTAGGCAATATATATTCAATCTGTACTCAGCTCCAAGAAGTTGAATGAATTTATATTAATTTTTAAAAATATTTTCTTCATACATGTTAATGATGTATTAAACTAGACTTACTCCTCTTCCTTCAATATGACTCATAATTCCTTAAGCACTTTACTTTTGAAACTCACAGCTTGAAAAGATTTTAGCACCATAACAGTTCCTGATTTTTGTGTGCTGGTCTTGTGTCTATTTCATGGAGCTGTGTGCCAGTGGTGCCTCAGGCTGACACAGATGATAGCCTAGGGTTCACCTGTGCCTCAAGGAGTTTGTCATCTAACCAGACCAAGATAGCCCCAAACTGCAAGAACCT
Organism: Cettia cetti; assembly: GCA_013401135.1. Lineage (NCBI taxonomy): Eukaryota > Metazoa > Chordata > Aves > Passeriformes > Sylviidae > Cettia > Cettia cetti. Next base: position 3,407 of record VZUI01057518.1, on the reverse strand, counting down.
GCCTGGCATTGCAGTGAAGAAGTCAGGTTTTCCTGAGTGTGGAGGGGTGCAGAGAAGAAAGGATTGTTCAGTTTAGGTTAGTAGCACAGAGCTGGTACTCACCTTGCAACATTCATGTGTTTTGGAGAAGGAAGTGAAGGCTCAAGGGGTCAGAAATCATGGCAGGAGGGTGTTCTGGCTGCCAGGGACACCAGGACAGAGAAATGGAGAAACTCTAGGGAAAAGAGCTTCCAGGCCCAACATAAATCAATCATATCAATCATATCATATCATATATCATATCATATCATCATATCATATGTTCTTTTCACTGAATTACATCATGATACTTGTTTGTCCTTGCATAGAGTTTCATCCAAGGAGTTCAAGGAAGTTCAAAAATGACTAATTGAGTCTCAGAGAATACAGAGAGTGATAAACATTGAGCGATTTATACACAATAATTCAAAAAATCAATAGCAGAGAAAGGCCCAGACCTCACATTTTCTGACCGCAGCAAGAGTCATGCTACTGATTCATGAGCACACTGGGATTATACCTGGCTTGAGCATCAGGGTTCATCTTGAGCACCTGAGCACTACTCAGGTGCTCAAAGTAGAGAAAATACCTAAGCTCATTTCTGAATCATGATCTAACTTTGTTTGCTAGGAAACTTGGTGAACCTTGCACCACAATGGACTTCTGCACCCATTCAGTCAGCAAACATAAAAGTCTCTGGCCTCATCCAAAACCAATCATGACTACAAGAGACCAAAGAAGACAAATCATTTTTATTTCATGAGAGTGGCTATCATCTGCTGATGACTATAGGTGAAATGGCTTAAATTAGGACATTGAAATTCACCTGAGCCCTAGCTGAAGCCTTGTTTATCTCTGCACACCAGGACAGGACAGGCTCAAGCACTCAGGCTGCACAGCAACTCAGCAACTCAGCACATTAGATGAGCTCCAGCAGAAAGGTGCAGTGGACACTTGAGGGGAAAGTGGTGGGGGGGACGGACACAAGAGGGGAAACAGATTCATTCAATGCAAGGCATTGGGCAGGTCCTCAAGTGAAGAATGGACACCTTGGAAACTAATCATGGTGTGAGTCCCAGAAGTGCCTGACAAGATGTTCTATGTGTTTCATACTGTCAAAAAAAAAATATCAATAAAAGATGGTTTAAATAGTGTTCTAGATATCTAGCATCCTATACAACTGTGTTGTTTTAAACTCCGGTGTAAATTGTTTAGTTTTTTTCTGCTTTTACCAAAATAATATTTGAACAGTGATGTTTGCCACAGAGTCCATGTAAATCAAAGAGAGTAGCTGGTAGTGGGAGCTGTCAAGGTCAGTTTCTTATGTCTCTGTACTGACATGTGAATTATTTCTTCTGTAACCAAGTGCAGTGTCTGATCAGAATGTTTCTGAATTTCTATCATCTGTATCCCAGGTGTTATTTTCTAGTGGCTGGTATTACAGTTGAGCTCATTTATAGAAACTTCCCTCAATAGGGGCACAAATGTTCCTGTACTGTACCAAATAACTTTATACCTTGATAAGAAGTTTATAACACAGAGTTGCGTGTTCAAAAATACCTTGTTCTCCTAGGCTATATTTTATTTTCAACCATTAGTCAAAAATAATCAGTAAGTTTTTGGTTGTTTTTTCTTGTTTGTTTTTTCAGCAATGTGTGTAGTGAATTGAAGCAACTCTCTAGTGCTATGACCTTACAACACTACACTATAATGCTAATAAAATACTCTTAAAAAAAATCTTCATGTTCTCTTAAGCACTGCCTGTTTACAATAACAAGCTAATTCTGTGAAGACAAAGCAGGGCTTTTCATATCATAGAGGACTTTTTTTAAAAATTTACTCAGTTACATGGAGCATTTTGCATCTGTTTCCATCAACAAATAATTGAAAAATATCACCAGAAAATTTGTTCCAGATTTGTAAGGCCTGGGGAACTAAATTTCATGGGGGAAAAGAGATAACGAAAGTAATATTATAGATTACACTGAGTCAGCCAAGCCTGTTTCCACTCTATTGCCAGATTGGCAAACAGAGGAGAAAGTAAAGGATCCCCTTATTTAATAATTATTTAAGTCCTAGTAAGTTTCATAAACCTAGGGAAGGGAGTAAACTAAAATCCTAGATAGAGATGAATTTATGTAGACATTTTTCTACCATTTCTAAAAAACAAGGATAAGCATTGCAGGAAAAGATTCATTTGTGTGATATAGGTAGAAGGTCTACTCCCAAAGCACCTTCAAAGCACTCAAAAAAGTATCCTCTTATATCTGCAAATATCATAGTTACAGAAATTTATTGCTGCTACTATTCTTGTGCTTATAAACAGTGTTCACAATACTTTATATTATGCTTTGAGAAGAGAGTTGTTATGCTGTGAAAGACACACCTGCATCCTGTAAAGAGAAAGTCAGAATTTACCCTGAAAAACTGTATAGAATCAAGACAAAGGAGTAGAAGACATCAAAGTTCCATTTTTGAACTAACCTGAAGGCAGCAATAACAAAATATGTACTGATCTACTTTGGAGTCTGCTATGTTCATACAAAGGGCACACTGACCAGGCTGGCATAAAAAACTAAATTAATAGTTCCGTCTTCACAACATCTGGAAAGGAAAGTCAAGCTGACGTGGGCTTAATGAATTAAAATTTTAGCCCATTAGACCCTGGTGGTACAACTAGGTCAACACTACTTTTACTGTCAAGAAAAATCATGCACATAACTTTTCTTTCTGGGAAAGAAGAAATATTTGCATTCATTTATGTTTTCACTGAGAGGCAAAAGTTCCCATGAAAACCATGAATGACTTGCTGACTGAGTTTAGCAGCAAGAATGCCTAACAGTGAAGCAAATGTGTTGCACAAATTTGTTTATCCCTCCAGGTCCATCCTGATTCCGTTTTGCACTATTCCCTGAGGTGGACAAAACTCTGAAGTTTGAAAGTAAAATTAGGGTCAGAGTAGTATGCCATCATTTCCATATGGATCCAAGTTTCTCAGCATGGAAACCCCAGCTGGTTGGAAGACAAGCTAGAAATACTATGAGAACAGATTATTTTTCTGACTGTTGGGTGTGTTTGTTTTATCTCCCTGGGGAGAATGTGGGTTCCCTAAGCCACACTCTTCATTTAGATGCTTTACCAGGAAACCCTAGAGAGGAAATTTTAAATTATAGCTTTCTACTAACTGCATTTGGCAGCCGAGTCCTGGAAACCTTCAGTGTCTGATGCTCACCCAGCTGAAGCCAACAGGAATTCTACAAAGAACTGAAAGGAGTTCCCAACAGAGGTCCATGAAGATGCAGTAGGTCATGCTCCCAACAGAGGTCCATGAAGATGCAGTAGGTCATGCTCCCAACAGAGGTCCATGAAGATGCAGTAGGTCATGCTCC
>VZUI01057516.1:0-104454 GCA_013401135.1 Cettia cetti | reverse complement strand
ACTGCCAGGTGAGGATCCAGCGGGTGCTGGGGCAGCTGACACTGCCAGGTGAGGATCCAGCGGGTGCCGGGGCAGCTGACACTGCCAGGTGAGGATCCAGCGGGTGCTGGGGCAGATGACACTGCCAGGTGAGGATCCAGCGGGGGCAGTGGCAGCGGGGGCAGTGGCAGCGGGTGCCGGGGCAGCTGACACTGCCAGGTGAGGATCCAGCGGGTGCTGGGGCAGATGACATCCCTGGGTGAGGATCCAGGTGGGTGCTGCTGTTCCCTGCCACTGCTCTGTTAGTGTGACTGCAGCTCTCCAGCTGTCAACACTTTGGATCATGCTTTTCCAGTAGCTGCTGCGTTTGCTGACTTGTTGGATGCACTTGGAAAGTTCCAGGTAGATTGTCAGACTTTGTGGCGTATCTTCTAATATCAACAAGTTCCATCAGGGTAGAATGACCCAGTAAAAGATTGTCCTCTGCCCTGGGCTCAGCAGGCTCAGCACAGCACAGCCTTAGCAGCGCCAATAATCCAGTTGCATGTAGTTACAACCACTTACTGGTCAGTTTCTGTTGAGTTAAATAGTTCCTTACATGCAGATTAATCCTGTATCACACACTGTGGTGTTATTGGAATTTTGTATAATTAAAGAAAACCTAGTTCTATGCAATGAACAAGCACAGACAGTTCACTGGTTTTGGGGTTTGTTACTTCTGTGCTATAGGTTTATTGATATTGGCTCTATGGTAGCAAGCAGTACCCTCCTGCTACAATTCCTCCCAGGAATCTTGCATCAAGTGTTTCTCAATCATGTACAAGGGTCCTGTGAGAAAACATCCATAAGGAGCTTCTGCGTCAGAGAAATGTGGGATCCGTTCCCGCTTCACAGCCAGCAGGGCTGGAGCGCAGTGAGGCAACACATCTGGGATTAGATTGCAGGGAGATAAAGCCCCTCTCTCATCCCACTTACGTGGATAAGGACTTTCCAGCATGGATTGGATATTAGAGAGTTACACTCTCATTTCTCCTAATTCCTGATGTGAATTAGGTAACTACTTTCCTGGAGCCCTTTGAAATTCCCGTAGAATTTCATGTAGTGTTCACAAGCACTACCTTCTCTAAGATACTTACGAGCAATTAAAAGATCAGCCAGCACTGACAAGCCAGTTAAAGTGATCTGGAAAGAAAATGCCTTTAAACTTGTCTGGGTCCCAGGAACCAACAGGGGAGGCAAATGACAAGGACTCGAGTAAAGACCTTACTATCAGCTTGGGAGTCCTGGTAATCAGCCTGGGAGCTGATGCCAAGGAGCTGGATAAAGATGCAGTTAAGGTTGCCACAAAGTTCTGGGATACATTGCAGTTCCCAGCTGTGATAACTGAAGAGTTGGCTGCAGTTCCAAAACGCCAGCATGATAGTAAAGTAGGAATGAAAGGACAAATATCTTGGCCTTTTCATTTTCCAGACATTTATGTTCACTATCTGCATGGAGCCTAAATTATCCTGGCTAAATTCCAAACTATAATCTCTTTTTTTCCCCCCTCTTCCTCGAGTGGTTCAGTAAAGTGCAATTAAGCTTTGATATTTTGCATTGCACAAGGGAAAACAGAATAAACATTTCCACTTATTTATGATCCATCTTAGCTCTTGAAGAGTTTGACAGTTTTACAAGTCCCTGACTGCTTATCTTGGTCAGTGCAAACACCCTACTTTGAAAGCATTGCATTTGAGCCTCCAGCATGGAGTAGACATCATGTTCCAACTTTCTTTTTAAGTGAAAGGATATAATGTAAATAAAAACAGTTATTAAAAATCCTGTCACAGGTAAAATGCAGTTCTGAACGTCATCCAGAAATCAGTTCTAGCACAGCAATTGTATTTTTCACAGGGTGTGTGTAAAATGAAATGCCTCATTAGCAGCTGTAAGTCACAGGGAAGTCACATCAATTCTTATAGCCCTAGGAGGATGCACAAACCAGAAAGATTTGATGGGAAACTCATCACTTGGTGTTCAAATGGAACCTGAAAAACCCTTGTCGCTTCCACCAGTGCCAGCACAAGCAGGACTGACAGGATCCAAGTCAGTGTGTAAAGGAGCTGCCAGTTCACAGCCCACGGCTCCTGAGCTGTAGAATGTGTGGCAGAGTTTGACAGGTGGCTGCCAAGCTGCACGGGGGCTCTTGGCTCCAGCTCCTGCGAGGCTGGGGGGATGGCAGTCCTGGATGTCAGTGACAAGAGGAGGCAGCAGCATTCCCCTGTGAGGCACAGTTGGCCCTGCTGTGGCACATCAGGCAGGTTGTGAGGTGGGGACCCTGGGCACCTGCTTGTCTGTGGCTGTTGAGGAGCATTACTGCCATTCAGGGAAAAAACAAACAAACAAAACAGGCCTTCCTGTATAATGGCAGAGATTGAGAAAGAGCAAAATCCTTTGGATTTTTTTCTGTTTCATTGCAGACTGGTGCAATGTGCAGTCAAAGTGAGGAGTTGAGAAATCCTGCCTTTGCCATAAGCACCACATTTGCATCCTACAGAAAAGGGGACAAGGAGGGTCCTGCAGTAACTGATGCAGGAGTGCTGCAAACAGCAAGAACACCTCTCCAACTGTTCTTCTTCCTGCCATGGTTTTGGAAGGCCTTCAGACTTAAATCCCTTTAATTAATGAGGTCCTGATCACCATGTGATTCCTACCTGTTGAAACTGGAAAACTATTTCGGATGCAGATAGACGTAATGCATTAGGTTTAAATATCTGTTTAAAAATTGCTTTGAAATAGACCTACAATGAGACACCTCTGTGAAAAGCAATACATTTAGGTAAAGGTTTCACAGCAGGCTGGGCTCCCTGGCCTGGGCAGGCAGCTGCATGTGCCCACAACCCTCCCTGCACAGACCCACCACTGCCCTTGTCCTTCCACTGGAACCTATCAGAACATGTGGTAGCCAGTTCAAAAAGCTAAAACTTGATAAGTCTCATCTTGCCAAACAGAAGTGTCTCATTTCCTGCCCGTTTGGCTGACAGGACTGGCTGGCATTGGCTCGGGGTGTTGGTGAAGAGGGGAGGAACTCGCAGTGGGGAATGGAAGAGGTCTCCTGCTTTGGCAGCAGCTGAAACTCACACTGCATCCTGGCAGCAGGGTTCACTGAGCTGGTGCTTTCAGATGGAAATTGATATTTTCCCATTTTGAGTATTTTAAAATGCAAAGTACAGTTTGATGTTCTTTAGCTGAAGTTTGTGATCACCTCATAGTAAAGCCTGTTTGACATACAGCTGTTAGTGGTTTTGGTTGCTGCCCCTGCCTCGTTGGTAGGAAAGTGCTTCTTGTGAGGAAAACATCTCAGAGACAATGCCCAAATCTCAGCACAGATGTCTTTTCTTTATAGCAAACGATCTGGTTAACACTGCTGTTCATTCTGGTAGGGATTTAATTCACACTGTAGCATCTGGTTTCCAAGTACCTGAGGAGTGTGGGCTGCAGGACAGGGGTCCCAGCCAGGCTGGGGGAGGCACTGGGGCTCCAGGGAGGAGGGTGCAGTGGGGAAAGGGCAGCAGCCGAGCAGGGCAGGTGTGCTGGCTGCTGGGACAGGCAGCTGGGGCACAGCCAGGCCTCTGAATGCTGTTTGCAGGGGGACTGGGCAGAGTCTTCAGCTCAGAACGTACCTGTGGGACACAGTACAGCCAGAGGGTGGCATGGGCTGTGTTCTCTGTACTGTTTCTCATAAACATCTGGTAGTAACCTACCACCTGTAGCCTGTGGGGAAATAGCTGGCTTGGCATGGAAGAGTTGCTGGCAGCCTCTAAAGTAGGAATATTAAGCTTTGCAGATTGTTTTTCTTTTTTTTTTTTTTCTCCTTCTCTTTTTTTTTTTTTTTTTTTTTTTTTTCTCCTTCTCTTTTTTTTTTTTTTTTTTTTTTTTTTTTTTTAATCAGCTTAATTATGAAATCAGTTCAGGAGAGGGAGGTGACACGTTTAGATTGCTCTGCTATTTCAGTTGTGCAGATAACACCCAAAAGATGTTAAGAAGTTGTCATCCTCTTGTCCAGGTTGCTCCAAGCCCTGTCCAGCCTGGCCTTGAACATTTCCAGGGATGGGGCAGCCACAGCTTCTCTGGGCAGCCTGTGCCAGGGCCTCCCCACCTCACAGGGAAGAATTTCTTCCCAATATCTAATCCAAACATGCCCTGTGATTGTGCAAAGGTATGTTAAAAAGCCTGAAGATTTAAATCAGCAAAGAAAACTCCTCCAGCTCCTCTGTCCGTGTTCTATGGAAGAGGTCACCTCTAAGTGTGACAATGCCTTAAATTTTCAGTCATATTCATTGAAGATATCCTCTCTAGATGCAAAATATTTTTCTGCCTTATTTTTCTGGTCTTTCTTGTATCACTGCTCATAGCTTGGTTTGGTCTAAAAATAGGGTTGTGGTTTTAATGTGTTAGGAACTGGGGAAGCTTCAGTTCCTACAAAGTCCCTGTCTGAGCTCAGGATTGCTGTGCACAGGCTCTGGCTGAGTAGGCTGAGGTCTAGAATGAGGAGAGCTACAATTTCTCCACAGCTGAGATGTCTGAGTGAATCTACTGGGTTTTTTCTAAATGAAAATCACTTTGTCTTTGTGAAGACTTTGGTGTTAGACTGGTCATCCTCCTGGCTCTTTTCTACAAATAGCTTTTCTTCCTTTTTAGCTCTGTGAATTAAATGCTTGTCTTTCATTGTCTCCAGCAAAAGCTATGTTGTAGTAAAGATTATGATAAATTATGGCACTAAGTATAGCAATGAATATAGGGATAGTGTATATAGGCTCTTGTAGAAGAAATTAGTTTCTGTTCTGCAATGTGAAAAAAGAAAGAGAATGATGCATCTTTTTTGTGTAAAAATATCCTGGTGTCCCTGTGGTATCACTTTATTCTGAGATGAAAAAGCCATACAGTTTTGTGCAGGAAAGCCTCTGTTAGAATGTCATTGTCTGATTTGATTGACTGATAACGGAAACAATTTTAAGTTTTAAAGTAGAAAAATAAAATCATGGAAATTGTGTGACTTTTTTGGTTAGTGTCTAGTTGCACTGATGACTTACAATTGAGAAGTCTGAGCAAAGCAAGCAGTGAATTTGAACAGGTATGTATGTGAAGTGCCTTGGAATCCTAATCTGTGATTGTATGTGTAAAGAAAATAGTTTTAAGGAACAGCTCTGGTTCTCTGGCCTATCATGCTACACTTTAAGGTGCTTTAAAAACATTTCTCTCTACTGAGCATGGTGGATTTTAAGGTAGCTCAAAAACGTTCCTTCCAAAGAAGTCTTTGCCTTTAGTTTGGTGACTGCTGTAGCACAAGCTGGGGTGCATGCAGACCTACAGAAAGTGTGTTTGGGAATCCTCTCCTCTTCCACAGGCCCAGACGTTTCCAGTGCTGGCAGAGATTAGAGCCTGATGGCATGTATTCATGCTGACCTGCTCGTGTTTTTGAGGAGTCTGGTGTGTGATTCTGTGAGGTTCTGTTCTGCTCTGCTTCTGTGGGAATGTTACAGTACTGGCCACAGGCCTGTACCAGTTGTCACAAAGTGAGCAGTTAGTTCTGGACATCTGCTGTGCTGCAGTGGCTGCCAAGTTGCGTAGGTAGCTGGCAAGGAAATAAATATTGATAGACCCTAGCAACAGGTACTCCTGAGAACTCTTGTTCTGGGAATGCTTAGGCCGTATCCAGTGTTATTAAAGTTGTGAGAGCATTTTAAGTTTATTTATAGGATTTGTTTGTGTCTTATCACCATCTCTCAGGGCTGGAATGCACGAGCGGGCTTTGCCGTATGAGGGCACAGATGTGTGTCCCACACCCTGCTCTAGTGACTCATTTCAACTTGCAGCAGCTGCTCCACTGCCCTCAGCTCAGGGACAGCTGATTTACCCCCACATGTGACATCCCAAGCATGTGCTCAGATCTGTTCTCCCCTGTGTTTGCTTATCTATCCTATGGTGGAATGATTGTTGCAGAGCTATGTGCATGTGAGCGCTTTGGATACAAGGATTTATTCCTTTTTAGCAATATCCTAACAAAACATTAACATACAAGATTCTCAGAGAGTGTGCCAGGTGAAATTAGCTCGTCACTGACTCTGGTGAGCACTGTCCATGAACAATTGTGTGTTCTCATTGCAGAAATTGAAGCCAGAGAAGCCTGCGACTGGCTGAGAGCTGCTGGATTTCCCCAGTATGCTCAGCTGTTTGAAGGTATGATCACAAAGACTTGCCAAGCAGCTGACACTGAATTTGAGTGGAATTGTTCACATAAATAATAGATTTCAGAACCTGACACTTTTGATGGAAGCACTTCCAAATTCTGTTACATCTTCATGCAAACCTGTAGAAAAGTAGTGACCTGGTGTGTTTTCTTGCAGAAGGGACATCTCAGCAGGGACTCAGTAGCATTCTATAAAGGACCAAATCTTCCCTGGTTTTCTTTTCTTATTGGTAGACTGTAACTCTGTCAAATTTCTGCTTTTGTTATTTTTAGTTGCTTATCATTTTTTCTGGCTCTTTTTCTTGGTGTGCTGGAAGTGATGTTTCCCACCACTGATTGCAACCAAAATTTCCCTGAGGCTCTGCTGCCTGTGGTCTGAGTGAGATTGCTTTACTGCTGTTTTGAAAAAGGATGTTGGAAAAAATCATCTTGCAGTCATAAGTGTTCTGAAGAAATACTCAGCAGCAGCCAGCCAGTCAAAAATGCAATTTCAGCACATTCTCATGTTGTTAAAACTACAAAGAGTGCTTATTTCTTGGGAGGAGGTATGGATTAGTTGGGAACTTGTATAATTTTTCAGGCCACACTTGTGCCTTCAATATACCTTAAAACTGTTCTTCTTTAAAATATGTTTTTTGTTACAAACATTGAAAGGAACAAAAGCTAATCTATTTTTAAGAAAGATTTTATCAAAGAACTACAGTTAAAAGCACATTAACTGCTCTCATTCCCACCTCCCCTGGTCGCTGCAAAATTAAAAATTTCAAGTCAAGCCCGTAGAGCTGGGTTTGAAAGCTGTATCCCATGAAACCTGGAAATGCTTCCTGTCTGCCTACAGCAGCTTTTAGTCTATAAGCTGTTTATGGGATGCCATGCTTCTGGAAAATGAATTCTCTGTTTATGGGATGCCATGCCTCTGGAAAATGAATTCTCTGCATTACCTTGCTGTTTATGCAGTGTCCTGACCTGGCTAGGAAAATCAGCCTTATGAAGCTTAAGCTAAGAAAATACATATTGACCTCAGTGGTTCCCTCATGTGCAAGGCTGCATCTCAGGGGCTGAAACACTGAACTCTTCAGCTTCCAGCCCAGCTTGATGTGTCAGGCTCCCTAGAGCTCAGAGAGTGCATCTCTTGTGCTGCACTGCACCTCACCATGGCAAAGGCTCATGTGAAATAATCCCAGCTTTATTCTGTAGAAGATGCAGAGAACCAAAGGAAATCTTAAGGTTATTTTGTGTTTCTTGTGTCTGGCACTTGGTGACTCCTGGAAATGCAGAAGGGGTTGTGCACCTGTAAGAACAGCAGCAAGCACATCCCTGCATTTGTTCTCCCACTTGCCCTAGGGAACTGATCCTCACTTGCTGCAAGGATGTTTGCATGAATGTACAGCTATAGAAATAAAGTAGTTTCATTTCACCTGTGATAAATAATTTGCAAAATTGAAAGTCTTTGCAATTACAGCTCAGATTTCAGATTCAACTTCTTTGTTCACAGATATGCAGTTTCCCATTGATGTAAAAACTGTGAGGAGAGATCATGAATTTTTAGATGGAGATGCAATTGAATCACTGTTCAGGTAAACATTAACCATGAATCATCTTTGATACTCTCAGGCCCTGCAGTTATTTGTTATTCATATTTTCATGTCTCTGTTTTTGTCAGAGTCATGAAATCTGTGACTGAAGGAAATCACTTAAGCACATAGTTTAATGCCACTGAAGTTGGTTGTTTTAGGAATTAAAAGGTAAAGTAAGCATGTCTGCACTTCCTCTTCAGCCAAGCTCTCAGGGATGTTACACTGAGCATTAAATATATTTTTTGTGATGTGAAATGGCTGCAAGCTGATTAAAAATAACCAGTTCCCAGCAAGCATGGCAGGCTGCTCTCTAGGATCATGTATAATGGAGTGCAGGAATTTCCTCCAACTTCTGTGCTAGCAGATAGACAGAAAAAAAAATACCTGCTTGAGATCTGTTCTGTTTTCCTGAATATTTTTTGGGTGAGAAGCAAAGGTATTGATTTGAAGTTGCTGCTTTGCCACAGCTGTTCAGAGCACACAAGTGAACCTGCACTGTCAGTGCCAAGTCAGACTCACGGCCCTGTGGAATTTCCCCATGGAAGAGTGCCAGGGTAGTGTGAGGCTTCTGCTTCAGTTGGTACTGCAGCTATTGGAGCCTTCTCATGATGGGATTGTTTAGCAGAGTTTCTTTAGCAGAAATGATGATTTCTAACTCTTAGGGCACTGAAAAGTTCCTCTCCTGGCAAAGTGTTCTGGTCCTTTTGTGTCCTGTCAGGTCACCTGAATTCCAGCCCTGCCTGTACCAGAGCACCAAGAGGAGCTGTTCACACACACACATCTCTAAAGCACAGCAGATATTAGAGAACTCTGGGTATATTTTGTTTCTTGGTATCACCTCTGTCCTGAAGTGAGTGCTTCTTGGAGACTTTCAGTGTGCCTCTTGTTGATGGTACCTATTTTTGACAACTGATTGACTACTTTGGGACCTTATTGATTCCACAAGCTTTAATTAAAATGATAGATAATACAGTCCTTCCAGGGATACAGGTTAACTTCTTGTTTTTTAAATTTTTTTTCAAGAAGTCCACACAGAGTTTCATATATTTTCAAAATCTTAAATCAATATGAAGTTTTTCACAATCATTAAAGCTAATAATATGATGTTTTAAATTAAATGGTTGATTATGGTTGTCTTCTCTAGTCTTAAGATGGTAAAACTGGAAGTGTGAACATCATGGTGTTGCTATTGGTGCTGGTTTTGGGGACCAGTGTATGGGAGCCTCTAACAGAGTATCAGTCTTTGACAATAATGAAGACTCCGTGGTACATCACAACTACTTTGGTGCATGTTTGTTTTCAAGAAATAAAATAGCTGAAATTTAAAACTCCTGTGTTTTTTCTCAAACCCTAGAAGGTTGAACACATTGAACAAGTATGCATCAATGAAAGTGGAAATAAGCCGTGATAGGAAACGGGTATGTCTGTAACATACAGTTCCTGTTCTAATTAAAGATGTCTTTAGCTATTGTATCAAACACCTAGGTTCTAAAGTGAATGAAGGATTAGCAATTTCTGAACATTCTATTATTCTATTCTATTCTATTCTGCGAAGCCCTGCTATTTGCATTTTATGTTGAGAAAACATAGGGATGGAGATTGCAACTACATAATGTTTGGAAGTTTGCAAGCTAGGTTAGGGGTGACTTTTGAAACACTCTTAAAATTTGATTTGACACATGTTACTGTCCAACAGTTGCCCCAAAGCCCCATCTCAACATGGCCATCATTGCTTTCCTAAGTAGTTTTCCACCTTATTTAAGTGCTGAAAGTGGGAGTTCACTCCTGTTGACTAAACAAAGAAATTGAAAGGGCAATCCAAACGTTCAGCCAATACAAGCTGGGTTGGTTTTAGCTGTGCTTTGTGCTCTGCAGCTGAATCAGAGTGGCAGCCACAGCTTGGCTGGGCAGCAGCAGGTCTGTGAAGCCTCTGAGCCACCGTGGATTGACTGCAGGGCTAGTGAGAGAATAATGCCATCTTCTGGAAAAATGTCTGGGGTTTGGAGAGTTCTGCTCTGTCTTTAGGGCAGAATGGGGCAAGAGAGCCCACAGAGAAGACACAGGTGGCTCCCATCTCTCTAATGCTCCCTCAGAATGGGGACAATCCAGCAAAGAGGGCACCTGGGGCACGTGGCAAGGGAGGCTGAGGGCTCCAGAAGGATGCCACAGATACTGATGCTGCTGCAGTCCCACAGCCAAACACTTCTTTACCTGAAAATGGATGAGTTTTGGTCACAGAAGTGTGAGAGTGTTTGTTTTGTTTGACTTTAGGAAAGGCAGTGTAAACCCAATAAGATTATCTTTCAAAACCCTTGGATTTGCCACAAAACAGGATTTTTCACCCTTAGAACAAATCTGTCACCTTCCCTGTGGTAAACTTCCCAGATTAGTCAGCATGCTTGGGCATCATTTGTCAGCATGTTTTTCAACTAATCAGCTCTTCAGTGACTTAATGGTCAGATGCCCCTTGTTGTTCTTGGGGGTTGGCAGAAAATTTAAGTCCCCTTTTTATGTTAAACTGGTTTTTGTAATTTAAAATTTGCCAAACCTTGCCCTTGAACTGGTTTTGGTTTTTTTCTCCTTCTCAGAGTGACGACTCTGAAGATGATGAGCCTTGTGCAATAAGTGACAGGTGGGCTTACGAGAGGTGCAGCCAGCGGTGGGCTCGCATCGAGAGCCTGGCAGCTTTTCCAGCACAGGAAGGTGCTGGGGCCTCCACCCCAGGCAGCCCAATATTGAAAATCATCCACAATGAGGACAGTGTCTTTCTGGATCATGGTGAGAAGCACGATGTGTCCTCAATTCACAGCACCAGCAGTGCTGACAGTGACATTGTTAACTCCCAAAAACCTTTTGAAGATGTGGAAACCAGCACGAGTTCCTCAAGGTGTTCCTCAGTTAAGGTACCTTCACTTGACTCTGCTTTTAGTTGTTCTCCTCCTCCCAGTGAATTTTTAAATATCACCAGTGAGGAGAAGCTTTTGGATAAGTCACCATCGAAAAAGAGGAAGAGCCTTCTAAAAAAGATGGAGAAGCTACACTTAAGGAGCAATTTAAGGAGTGGTCAGTCAAAGGCCAAACCCATAATAAGTGAACCTGTTCTTCTGGAAGGACTTAATGAAGAAAAGATGAAGATGCTGAACTGTGTAAATATTTCTGACCTCTCTGGCATCCGAACAAAGAACAGTTCTTCCTTTTCTCCCCAGAGCTGCAATAGCAGCAATCAGTCTGTAAATAGCAGCACAGGGAGCACTCCAAGTCCTGTTACAAAACCAGGCAACCCCTGTGAAGGAAGGGGGACGTATGCAGAGCACATGGACTCCAGCAAGCTGTTCCTGGGGAATGATCTATCCCAGCAAAACCTAAAAAATGACATGACATTACAAAAGAACCAGATGTTTCAAATACCACAAGGCCATAAACCTGGCACCTTCCCCACAGTGCTTACAGACAGCTCCCTGCCCCCAGCAGACAACTCTTCTGTCAACTGGAGAACGGGGAGTTTCCACGGGTGCAGGAGGAGCCGGAGCAGGAGCGGTTCCAAGGATCCCAGAGCCCCCAGGAGTCCCCTGGTGGGCAGAGACAACAGGCTGAGTGTGTATGACAACATGCCCAGCTCTGACCTGGAGAGTCTGCAGGCAGCACAAGTCGGTGACGAGGATGTTTTTGCAGAGCTGAACAGCGTCATAGCCGATGTCAATGGGCTCAAAAAGTTGGTTGATCAGTGGACAGAGAAGTTCTCAGATGATGGGGATTCTGACTTTTCCAATGATTTGACCTGTTTGTATCCACCCTCCCCTAAAGAAAGCTCTCTTGAAACAGAGGGCTCAGAAGATAAGACAGCAGGGGAGGCTGAGGGAGAGAGCAGCTGTGGCCTGGGCAAGGAGATTGGTTCTGCACACCTGACATACATCACAGACTCTAAAAAGACCAACAGGTCAGCCATCCTTGGGTTTGCCTTTGATTCTGTCTGCTCAAAATAAAATTGATTGGCCAAAACAAAGTATTCTAAAGTCTGTCCTAGGCAGCAGGGTGCACTGCTGGTGGCAGGTACCAATATCTGACCTCTGCTGAAAGTAGGACACTCATAATCTGCATGAGCACTCAGGCATTGGAAGCAGGGGAACACTTTGTATTGCCAGAGGCCCTCCTGGATGGGAAGTACCTTAAGTGCAACCAGCTGCAGGTCATTTAGTGCCTCACAGATGAAGGTAGAAAACAGAGATGATGGAAATAATCCCAAGCTTAAACAATATTTATCCCATAGGCACGGGACGCAACACTGGTGTGCAGAAGAGAGCGTGAACCTGGAAAGCCTTTCCCTCCAGACTGAAGCCCAGCTGGCCCGCACACAAAAGCTGGCGTTGTTGAAACTCACAGCTTTAATGGACAGATATTCCCCTTCCAGTAAGCAGGGCTGGAACTGGTAAGTTGTCTGATATTAAAGCAACCTGAGCTGGAAAGAGAGGAGTCGATGTAAGCATGTGAGTTTCCTTGTCTGCCCACATTGCATATGTTCAAGACACAGAATTTCATTCTATTAAATTGCCAGCAGCTTCATGGTTATTTCCATGGCTCCAGGATTTCCTCTGCTGTGGGCTGTACTTTGGCTCCTCACTGCTGGTCGTGCTGTTACTGATTTTAAGGCACATCATAATTTCTCTTTAAATTTGCCCAGTTGCAGGGCTTTGTCAGAGGACCATCCCAGGGACTGTGGGACCTGAGGTGAGAGTTGTTTGGACTGAGAATGCAGCCCTTCAGCACTGAGTGTCTCTTTGGACTAAACCAGTGACAAATTCAGACACTCAGAGGACTTACATACATCATTCAGCATTTTGTGGTAGGGAGCTGGCACTTGAATATAGAAAGAATGAAAAAGGGATGGAATGTATTTCCCTTGAGGAAGCTTTAATAAAGTTAATTTCAGCAATGAAATGAGGAAGTTATCACTGTAATTGCCTTTGCTGATTTTCTCTCCCTCCTGCTGCTGTGTGTACAGGTATGGGCAGAATTTGGGGTTGTGACAAGGTACAGCTCAGCCCTTTCTGATGAGTGTAAAGCAGCAGATGGAATGTGCTGGACACCTAGTAAGCTGCATCTACTGATTTTCATTTCCAGGACCATACCAAAGTTCATTAAAAAACCAAAAGCCTCAGACTACAAGGACAAAAATGTGTTTGGGGTTCCTTTACTTCTGAACGTGCAGCGAACCAGCCATCCCCTGCCCAATGGCATCCTGCAAGCCCTGGAGTACCTCAGAAGCCACTTTCTTGACCAGGTATGAACTTGAGGCAGCCCAGAGGAGCTCTGGGCCATGAACAGATCTGCTCCAGGGAACCAGACTCTCTTTCATACTTTTGTGAAGGACTTTCTTGCCCCCTAAGGCTCTAAATAGGCAGAAAGGTGCAGATCTGAGCAAGTGGCCTGCGAGGAAATACCAGTGCTGATTCCTTCTGGGAATGGCTTTAGCCCTGTACTGTGTTTTTGTGCCTTCCCTCACTGAAATGCTCTGCAGTTGGGTCTCTTGGTACAGGCAGTCAGGCTGTCTTTGCCTGGGGAGGTGTCATATCTCTGCTCCCCAAGGAGGCAAATCTGTGAGACAATGCCATTGTTCCCTCTGTTCTGAGGCTGCTGGTAGTGCCAGAGCTAATGTGAAAATTAATCTTGTTTCAGCTGGAATGCACCACTAAGCAGAGAGAAAACATTACAGCAGTGCCTATAACAACTTTTTCTGGAGCTCAGCTCTGTATTTATCCCCTGAGAGGAGATGGCAGAGGAAGTGTGTGCTGTATATGGTATTTCCATAGCATAGCTGCAGAAATGACCTTGTGACATGAGACATATTAGTTAAAGAGAAGACTTCTTCCTGTGCTTTGACATTGTCTAGGTGTGTAATAGCATGCCAAAGTGCAAAAGTGTGTGAGTTCTGTGAAGTGACAATGCAAGTTTTTTTTCATTTTGAGGTTATGGTATCCATTCAATTCATATAAATAAGCCAGAGTGTAAATACTGTCTCAGTGGCACAGAGTGAAACTGTCACCAGAAGCTTTGGTGGGGTCCAGCTCATGGGAAACTCCTAAATCTCTCTCAGTTGATAATCACATTAAAAAGAAAAAGGCCTGTGGAAGGATTAGATGTATCAAATGTATCAGGTGTGACCAGGAGCCTTGTGGATCTCACAGTCAGTTGGTGTAAGCCAGCACTCCATGTATGTTTGTGTTTGGTGACACACATTGGTGAATTTGAAACTTAGAGTTACCATGTAAAAATGCAGCCTGCCCAAGAAAACACACATACCTCAATGGTCACAATTTTAAAGGGCAAAATGAGTACTTTTGTATTTAATAAAAGCCAAAAAAACATGAAAATTGGTATGTCACAGCTGGTTCTGTGGGCATCAGGTGTGATTTGCCTCAGAGAAATGTCCATGCGGCTTCTAATGATACAAAGTGTTTTGGTGTTCAATCCCACTGCCATAGGATATTTGCTATTACAAGAAAGGTGAAGGATCACTTATTTGTCAAAATTTTGATTCCCAATGACTCCTCTCTTTGTCTCTAATAATGTCTTTTACCCACAGGTTGGCCTGTTCCGAAAATCCGGTGTTAAATCCAGGATTCTGTCTTTAAGAGAGATGAATGAAACCAACCCAAACAATGTCTGTTACGAAGGGCAGTCAGCATTTGACGTGGCAGATATGGTGAAGCAGTATTTCCGAGACCTTCCCGAGCCCATATTCACCAGCAGGCTCTGTGAATCCTTCCTCCACATCTACCAGTGTAGGTACCAAAAGCTGTCATTTTCCAATGCCTTGGATATCTTAATATTCAGCTGTACAAGGCAGGGGCCAGACTAGGACTAGTGCCAAGTCCCCCTGTAGTCAGAGGAGACAAGTCAGGCAGGACATTTCTGACAAGATGAGTTCATTGATGAGTGGCTCTGGCACTGAGAGCTTTCCATCTGCATCCTATGAACCAGCATGTTCTCTTCCCTGAAGGACGAGTGTAATGAAATGCTGCAGCAGCCCCCTTAAACTCTGCTTTTAAACAGTCATTTCCTTATGCAAAATGAAGAAATAACCTGGGCCCCTTGTTCATGGCGTGGCATAGCTCCTTGAGCGAGAAGACCTGATATTTCTTTATTAAGGTGCCCAAGAGCAGCTGCTGTGAAACAGCTGGGAAATGCCAGCAGCTTTCTGCCTGTGCTCATTCTGTTACTTACTGTCCTTGAGACTCAACCCCAAAATGAAGGAAACACAAAGCTGAAATACTGCATTTCATACAGTTTGAACAGGTTCTATTTCCAGTACTTTGCCCTCAAGGAATTCACTTTCAAAAAGCAGATGGACTGGGGAAGGAACTTGAAGTAGGGCTAATAAAGTTATTGGGACAGACAAGTTTCTTCTGCTTTTGAGAAAAGGTTTTGGAAGACAAGGTGTGAGCTTTCTGAGAGGACTGGTTTTACAGCCTAACCTGTATAGCTTTTACTGACAATGAGCAGCTGTTGTTCTGTATAAAGTGTAGGTTCATGAATGTTCTGTTGGGTTTTATTTTGTCACCTGTCAGGGTTTTAAAATTTTGCCTGAAAATGATTTATTTGTTTGAAGTAAGTTTTCTTCCTGCATTCACAAATCCTCCTCTGTAAGGAGGTCTACAGTTCCCATGTCCAAAGGATGTATAACTGTTTTCCTTCAATTATTGCAATCTGGCCACTGTCTCCTGTTTTGGGAGAGAAACAGCAAATGCCCAAATTCTATTTACCCCACTCGCCCATCTTCTGCAAGAGGTGACTGGAGCAAGTGCACAGATTGAATTGCTCTTTTGGAGATAAGAATTGTGCTGCTTTTACCAAGAAGTGTGGTTTGTGTGTTCTATATGTGCTTCTACCTGAAGGGAATGAGAAGTGATCTTCCACCCTTTGCAGTGGTGTTAATTGGAGAAATCCTTGTGCTGGGGATGCGTGGCAGGATGAACCAGACCCACCCTCCTGCTGGAGCTGTTTGAGCAGACAGTCTCAGTGGGGGTTAGTGTGAATAAAAATCTGTTGGCAAAAAACCTGGTCGCTGAATTGAGTTATCTGAGAGCATCTGTTCTCTTTGTGCTTGAAGCTGAAAGGAAAAGACAGTAGAGCAGCTACCTGCTCCAAAGTATCACTGCAGGGTAATATTTTATGGGGAGACAGGCTCTTATTTGGATTGTAACTCAGTTCAGGGTATGTTCATTAGCATGATGTTCAAGATAAATTGCAAGTCAGGCAGCAGCATCCCTGAGTGTGAACAGGCACTTGACAGGCAGTAGGAGAAATGGTTCATGTTTGATGGGATAATGGCCTTTCCTTGTCTGCTGTGAGCCTGGGACAAGGAAATGGATGAACCTACAAGCTCAGTGCCCTGCTTGGAACCCTGCTGATGGATGCTCCTTCTGCAAGTCATGTGTGGTTTTTGTCATGGTTTATGTTTTTAGATGTGCCAAAGGACCAGCAGTTTCAGGCTGTCCAGGCTGCTATTCTCCTTCTCCCAAAGGAAAACCGAGAAGCTTTGAAAATCCTCCTGTTCTTCCTGCGGGATGTGGTGGCTTTTGTTGAGGAGAACCAGATGACCCCAACCAACATTGCTGTCTGTCTTGCACCTTCCTTGTTCCACCTCAACACCCTGAGGAGGGACAGTTCCTCCTCCTCAACCAGGTATTGGCACCTTGATGCTGGCACTGCTGCCGTCCACAGTGTTCTTGCAGGAGCAATGCTTTCTGTAGCTGTCCTAGGGTCACTGTCTGAGTTTGAGGGGGAAATAGACTGTGTGCCTTGGGGCTTGCCTTAAATCTGGTTGCTCAGGTGCAGCAGGAGCTGCTGCAGTGCATGAAGCGATGCAGCTGCTCACTGCCCAGAGCAGAGGGCTGGGGTAAGGCCCCATTGCCACGCTCCTGACTGGTCTGTGTGGGTCCCTCACCACTGCTGCACTCCCCTGGTTGCCCAGGAGCCCAGCGTGTGGCCCACTGCTGGCATTAAAATGATGCTGGCCATTGGAAATGTGCTCCTGCACTGAGCACCTGAGCCCAGCTGAGGCCTTAAGGCCCTGCAGGTACCTGGCAAATTGAGGCAGCTACTGGCACTGCCTCTGCTGGGTGATAAGGGGACCATTCCTGCCAAACTGAGCCACAGGGATTCTGGAAATTTATCACAATAAGTAAAAATATCTGGGTTGCATAACATCCTCTGTTTGTACGTGCAGGGAGGAAGGTGCCCTTGGGCCAAAGTAGGCAAATAATCTCTCAGAGCATTCATGCCTTATCTGGCCTCCTGAGGCAGGGCTGTTTGCTCTGCTCGTGCTCCTGGGCTGTGGACAGATGGATCAGGGCGGGAGAGCACAGCTGGCTGTGCAGGAAGCATTGTGCTCCAACAGCAAAGCGAGCTGAACACCTCGCTTGGGGATCTACAGGGGAGGACTAGTCCCCAAGCAGAAGCTGTCAGATGTGCTGTTGGCATCTTTCAGGCTCTGGATAGCACAGGGGAAGGGAAAGAAAACACCAGGGATTTTCTTTTGAATGTCACAAAACATCAGAAAATGCCTCAGGCATCCCTGTGCTGAGCTGGCACACGGCAAGGGAGCCACAGGGCCACTGCAAGGGCACCGGGGCCTGTGATGATGGCAGCAGGTCCTGCTGGATTGCTGTGCTCTTTGAGCTCCTAGGAGCTACACTCTGGGAGCTGTTCCTCTTTGCTTTACATCAACACTGCTCTGAAATGTTAGCACCAAACATAGCAATGGAGTTTTCTCTTTGTTGTCAGTGTTTGGAAGCCAGGATGCTTTGAAGCTTTAGCTCTGCTGTTGCTGTGCATTAATGCCTTGGTGCAGGGTTCCCACTTCAAAGGGTTCAAGCTGACAGGTCTGACTCTGAGGAGCAGCACTGAGGACTATTATCTTCTACCCAATTTTCAAGCCATTTGGCAGGAATGCATATAGATAATAGTTTAATATGCCAGGACTAATGATGCAATTCCACTAGCATGAATTAGAAGAGGGGACGGTTTCTGAAATGTGTTGGGTGTGGTTTGGGCCAAAGGATTTAAAAGGTTCTCCGTGGGCTTTGCAGGTATCAAAGGAGCTTGATTTTGAAGATTATACATAAGTAAGCTTGAGGTCATTGCTGTTCTTGGCCAAGTGTGTGGTAATGTGTTTGGGGAATAAATTTCTTGCCCTGGACGCCTTTGGGATACGACCTTCAGTGGTCACATTGCATGAGCCCTACATGGCACAGGCAGGTCCTTCAGTGCAGTGTTTTGTGTGTTGTTCCCAGCACTTTGCTCACTCAGCCTTGCTTTCACCTTCCCCTCTCCCAGATCTAGTCAGAGGAAGTGCAGCTTGGGGAAGCCAGACCAGAGGGAGCTGAATGAGAACCTGGCAGCAACGCAGGGCTTGGCCCACATGATAATGGAGTGCAACAGGCTCTTCCAGGTATGTCACTCATTGTCACCAAACAAAGGCTCTGGGTGTCCTGGGGGGGTGGCTGGCTTGGAGCAGCAGCTGGGCAATGTCCCTGCCAGGCCAGCTGCTGCTCTGTGCCTGTGACAGATGGGACTCCTGCTGCTGCCACCAAAGAGAAAATGGGTGTCACAGCAAGCACTCCTCCATCCCCAACGTGATGAGGTTTGACTCCATGGGCTTGGGGAAGCTCAGAGAGCACCTGTGGGGTAGTGGCAGCCATGTGCCTGGGCAGGGAGGCCCTGGCCATCCCTGCTGGAGAGTGGGTTGAAGTTTTGCTGCTGGGGCCTGGCCAGAGCAACAGCCTTGCCTGTGCCTGGCCATTGACCCCAGTAATCTGAACCTGGACCTTGGCCCACAGACTGACTTCCCAGCTTGACCGCAGCCTTTGCCCGTCATTATGGACTTGCCCAGTGATCCTTAGACTGTGGCTAACCCTGGTTGCTGTCCCTGGACCTGATCCTGACCTCCCCTGCTCACCTTCCTGGCTCTACCTCGGACCTCATCGCCATGGATGTGTCTGATGATCTTTGCTCTTGGCTGACCCTGGCTGCCACCTCTGGCCCAGCTCCGGCAGTGTGGGACAGGGCAGCTGCCCTGCCAGCCCTGTTGTCCCACTTGACACCTGGTCCCTTTCCCTCAGGGGTGCTGTCCACACTCCAACAGTCAGCTCAGACCTTCTCATGCTCTGCTCCAGCTCCTCGTCTGGGCAGGGGACACGGCCCCATGGCTCCCCTGCAGTGACACGCAGCCCTGCCCCAGGGCTCCCCCAGCACTGATTCCACAACCAGTGCCTGGCTTCTGAGACACCCCACTCCAGGACAGCTGGGCTTCCCAGGGTCTGATCCCTGCATGGCATCAGTCTCCAGCCCAGACAGGGCTCCTAAGTGCCCCCCTCCACCCCCAGCCCCACCATGGGTCCCTGTTTCCCCAGCAGTGCCTGGCCCCCTCTGCCCAGCTCGGAGGCCCCTTGGGGTGCCCTGCCACCGCTGCCTGCCCTGTGCCCTCTGGTCAGTCCTGGCAGCACGGAGCTGGCCCCGTTCCTGGCACGGCCCCACGGGAACTCTGAGCTACCCCTGCACACATGGACATTCCACAAACCCTGCTGTGACCCCTGCTGACTCCAGCACTGAGCTGTGGGGCTGCCCCTCACCCCGGGCTGCTGGGGTCCTGCTGATGTGAGCCCCACCCTGCCAGGGTAGGCATTTGGTGCTGAGACTCAGGGATTGCCTGGAGAGGGCTGTCCCCCTTCTGCTGGAGGCCACAGCTCAGTGTGGCAGCCTCAGCCACGCCCGTGCCTGGAGGAACACCCGGGTCTGCTGCTCTGGACCCAGACCTGGCCACCGTGGCCACCACAGGACTGCGGCTGACGCTGCTTGTGCCACTGGAGCTGCGCGTGTGGCCCCGCGAGCAGGACCCGGCTCCTCAGCGCTGCCACCCCCAGCCTGCCCGGCGGGCCCAGGTAGGGCGGGATGGGGGCACGGCCCGGCCCCGGCCCCGGCTGGGCCCCGGCAGCAGGGAGAGCACGGCCTCGGCACGGGTGGGGACAGGGAGCACGGCAGGCAGCCTGGGCAGCTGCTGATGTGACACGGCTGTCACCCTGCTGTCACCGTGGCACCAGCGCCAGGCCTGGGGGGTTTGTGGGCAGTGCTCAGCCACCGGGAGAGGGCACAGGTCTGCACTGAAGTGCCAGCTGGTGCCCACCACAGCAGGTGCTGGACACTGACCAGCTGTGAGAGCCCTCCGCAGCTCTCTGGATGTGGAAGAACCTGATACAGATCTCTTGTATCTATATATACATGTATAGATGGATATATGTACATACATATACACACATGCTTATGTCAGTGAGCACCTGCATTAATGCAACACCTTCTCTCCAGTGGTAGTACAGCTGCATTTCTGTGCTGCTTTAGGACTCTGGAAGTTTTTTTAGGAGGCTCACAGCAGAGCCTCCAACAAACCCCAAGGCAAAGGCAGGAGCTGTGGCTCCTTGTAGTTGCCCAAGATTGATATGCACTGCACAAAGAGGTTTGCAACTCCATGGGGATTCAAAACATTGCTGCTTAGGGGAAAGGTATTTCCCTTGTGTTTTCCTCAGAGGGAATGTAGTTTAACTGATCTGCTCCTCCCCTGGGATTCCTGCTCCTCCAGGTAAAACTGCTGCCTGCCTCCCTGCACCATCAGAGGTGACATCAAAGGCTGGGTGACCTGCTCATACGTGGCACCTAAGGTAAAGTGGATGGAGGGAGTGTGGATCTGAGTATTACTGGGAGCGTGGGTGGCTGGAGGGTTTCCTGGAGGTACCCTTGGTGTTCTGAGTTCATGGGCTTTGGCTCCTGCACTGAGAATTACTCTGAACTGTGCTCAAAGCCACTTGTCTGCCTCTGTCTCTGCAGCTGCTGAAGCCACACTGCTTTTCTCTCCTTCTCCCTCCTCCTCTACTTTTTCTTCTCTTACCACAACCCCACTCCAACAGACAGAGACAACTCCAGTTGTTTAGTCCCTTTATTGTCATTCCACAGGGAACTGCTACATCCTCTGCACAGGCTTAATCCCCAGGATGTCGAATCCTTTGGCCATGATGGTGGCAGTGGCTTCGCACAGCAGCAGCCTCCACATATTCACCTTCACGATCTGGCCTGGAAAACACAGAGGAGCTGGAGTGGCTGCTCAGAACAACAGTACCTTCCCCCAGGGGAAGCCCCTCTGCCCAAAACCAGGCCCTGGGCTGGCACATGGAACCCTTCCTGCTGTCCCCAAGCCAGGCAGAATGACCACCCCTCCTGTTTCCAGGTGCCTGGCTGCTCCCAACTCTACTCAACCTTCCTGCTCAGTGACAACACAGGATCTGCCAGTCTGACAATCCTCCCACAAGGACACAAGAGTGTGACAACAGCCTTTCCAACACAGGGTAACACCCTGGAGATGGATGTAACACCACAGGATGTGACACAGGCACACGCAGCAGCCCATGGCCAGCACTCACCAGTCTGCCTGTCCTTCTCAACGCAGTAGCAGCTGTCATAGAACTCAGTGAAGGTGGTGGCCAGCTCATACAGGTAGTCACAGAGTGTGTGCAATAACAAGTCCTCCAGGATCTTCTGCAGGATCTCAGGAAACCTCAGGATGCACTTGCCCAGTTTCCACTCCTTCTCATGGTCAAGGACAAGCACCTCCTCCCTGGCTGCCTTCTGCAGCATCTGCTCATCGATATTGGCCAGGCGAGCAATTGCCCTGGAAGGGTCCAAAGCAGAGTCTGTTTGTGAGGGTCCCACTGCCCAGCCTGCCCAGAGTCACCTGTCTGGCCTGGCTCAGGGCTGATGGCCTCCCTGGCCCAGTCCTGGGTGACCAGGCAAAGAGGACACTCAGCCCTCGGGGAGATCCAGGAGGGCACTGCAGAGGAACGATGGACTCCAGGCACCTGCATCAGCAAGGACAGCTGATACTGCCAGGCAAACCAGGGCTCAGGGTGCCAGAAAAACTGGGGTGTAGCAATATCTGAGCTGAACTGAGTTACTGGAACACAGATGCATCCTTTTCCAACCACCTAAATCCCTTGCTTACCAGGAACTGCCAGAGTTCCCTCCCTGGGCTGTCTGTCACACAGAGGAGCCGTTTCGGGTGGCTCCGGACACAGGGCGTGCAATGACAAATAAAATCTTGTCTGTGGTGCCTATCAGTGTAGCTGGCTTCTCTTACAAACACCCCCAATGGCACAGATGTGACTGCCACCCCTCTGTGACACAGATGCAGAGACACCAGCACGAGTCCTGCAGCTCCGGCACCGCACGCACCTGATCCGTGTGAAGGCATAGAGCAGATAGGCAGCTGTGTTCCCTCTGTCATCCAGCATCTTGTCAAAGGAGAACACGTAATCATTGAGCCTGTTGTGGGACAGATCTGCGTATTTAATGCATCCAAAAGCCACTGATGTCTGGGCAGCTTTCAGCTCCTCTGGTGTCAGGACCTGGTGCAATTTCAAAACAGGCAACAGTCAGGAGGAAGAATGAAGCACAACACAGAGCCCTGGCCTCTCAGCAGGGCCCAGGAGGAAAGCCCAGGCCACTGAGGGGATTTACCCACCTGGTGCTCAGTTCACACACACCTCTCTGCTTCATGGCACCAGACAACCCCACACCCACCCCTCACTTCTCCTGCAATCCACTGGCATGACAGCCCTGCTCAGGGTAGGGCTGACTCCCTCTTCTGACAGCCCACGGGACCTCTGTGCCCCACAACCTGCCAGGTGTGATGTGCTCTGCTCCTGCTCCTTACAAACTGCATGTACATGGAACAAATGTTGGTCCTCCTACCCTTATGGAGCATTTTCAATCCAAACACTTGCAAACCCCTCTCTGCTGGAACAGTGGCAGCAGGGTGAAGCACTTTGTGCCTGATTCCTATGAGGCCTTTAGAGATTTTCAAGGTGGTTTTTTTCCTTGCTTCCTCGTGTTCCTGTTTAAAAAGGGACTTTGCACTTTCATCCTACACTTCACTTCCCAATTCCACTGCCTCACACTGCTTGGACAGTTTGGTCCTTCTGTTACATTCCATACCCCACACTGTCCAATCCTCTGCAGGCCATCAAGAAGCAAGACAGACAGAAATCTTATTAAGCAATGCAGAGAGTGTAAGTCTGTGAACACATCTGGGAAGTTCTCAGGAACACAAGCAATTTGTCACAACTACCTTGTCCCTCTCCTTGTCTTTCAGCTTGTCCATGGCTCGCTTCAGCCCTTCCTCCAGCAGGTCTATGAGACGCACTGTGTCCCCTGAACGAGTTTTGAACTTCTTCCTGAAAACACACAGCCAAAATGACCACCTGCATAAGAGGAAAAAGTCCTCCACCCTCTGCCTAGTGCCCAGAAAGCTTAGGAAAAAAGCACATGGCAAATCCTTTTGTATTAAAGAAATTGCCATCACATGGACAGCTCCCAAACTGAGAGAGCACTCAGCATGGCCAGCAGGAATGGCCAGGAAGGATTCAACAGTCAGAACTGTCCACTTCCAGACACTAAGCAGAACACAATACCAGTACCAGACTTTTCCCAACTTTTGTTTCATCTACCATGAAGGAGGTAGAAAGTAATGAAAATCATGGCCTTTACCAGTGCCATCTCCCAGTACCCACATTAGCTCCCATGAGCCCATCCAAGTGCCCCTTGCCAAATGCCAGGCAGCAGAAGCCAGGCTCCAGAGGAAAGGTGACCACAGCAGCAGTGACTGTGTGCATCAAGGACAATGACACAGAACACAATGACACAGTTATGGGTAACAGCACTGGATGCAGTGCTTTCTTTTTTTTGAGTTTTTTTTGGTGTGCCACATACGTACTTGTCAATGAATGAGAGCAAGTCTCCTGCATTCACTCAAACTTTCTCTCCAAAGCATAGATAGAGGAAAAAGTACACCCAGACACTTACTTGTCTTCTCCCAGCACCACTCCAAAGGCAGCATGGGCTACTCTGGTGACTTTGGGATCATACCAGCCAATCATCTGTCCTGCTGCAAACACTGTTTGTAAATGCACAGACTGCAAGGAAATAAACACCAACAACTGGTTCTCAATCCACTCCTCCAGGTGCAGTTACTTCACAGCTTTATCCTATTCACAGCAATGCTCTCACAATAAGACTTAAAGTGTTCTCAGCTTCACAGACAAATTCTGCTTTGAAAAGTTCAACCTTTCCAAGAGTTTTCCAGCTTTACAGAAGTAGCAACTGGCACATTCCCATCACAGCTCAGAAAAGGGGTAAATACAATCACACTGAAGACCCTGTGTGTTCTACCTGTGCTACCGTTGCACCCATCATTTCACACCCTTTGTGCCGACCAGCACCAAGTTACAGCAGAGGGTGCTGAACTCACCTGGCCACTATCCACCACGTAGATAAGGATGTCACCCTTCTCTTCACACAGCCTGTGCTTCAGAGCAGCCAAGTCTGACGTGTCATACGTGTACCCTCCGTCCGATTTCATGATTGTCAGCGGGACAGGGAAACCCGGCACGAACACGATCTTCCGGCCATCATCGACCTGGACAAACCCTGCAAAAGCAACGAAAAACATGCTGTGCTCAATCCCAACAGGGAGGCTCTGGGCCAGCAGCAACACTTCCCTTCCCTGCTGCTACCAGGAAGAAAAGGCCACACACTCACATTATCAAAAATATGAAAAGACCTACATGAGAACTCCCTTGTCAACGCAAGTCCCATTCTGTACAGCACTTCCAGAACTATGCACAAGGAAGCAGATTTGCACAAATGTGGCCCTACCAGGAAAGACCTAATTCAAAAACTCCATCACTTGCATCCAGATCTGCCTGTACAGCCACAAACCCATCACAAAATAAGCATTAAAGGCAACAGAAACTCCACAGAGGTATGATGAGGATTCTGCACTGAGTCTTTCTGAGGTGAGACAGAACACTTCAGTTGGTGAGACTCAAGAACTGCAAAATCCAGACAGGAACACATAAAACCAGAGACTTTTTATGCTGCATTTGGTTTCTTGCCAGTTTCAAAGTCAACATGATCCAAAAATCCCACTGTCTTCACAGAGATTTCTCAGTCAAGGTTCCCACACAGTCACAACACTAAGACTGCAAAGTCTGTCATATATTGCTCTTTGACTGTTTACTCAGAATACAATAAGTTCCAGTAGTACCCTGTGCTACTGCCTACAAGTATCACAGACAAACTGCTTTTGATGTCAGCAAGCAAGATTCAGGCTTTCTGGAATGAGGAAAAGCCACAAAATATCCTCTCAGGAAACGTGGTTGAGAAAAAAAGAAAAGGGGGGGAAGATGCAACTTGAAAAGGATCAGCCCTTAGCTCTGCTGAATAGGATTGAGGTTACCATGCTCATCCTCACAGCTGCAGAACTTCTGACCTGAGACCAAAAGCCTCACCTTTATCTTCAAATTCTTTCACAATGTCTTTCATCATTTCATGGTAGAAGGATTCCCCTCTCTCTGTGATTGTGATGTCCAAACAGTTGTAGATTTTCTGGAATTCTTGAGGGAAACAGAACAAAATACTTACATTAAAGGCAGACAGTGGCAATCAGTGGCATGTTTACCAGTGGGTACAGCAAGATCCAAAAAGCATTATCCCTCAGTCAGGTCATCAGAGTAGGACTCAGGAGACAAAAGATTTAGCTGAAAGTCTCCTTTTGAGATAGCCCAGTACTTTTGTTGTACTGACTTTTTGCTTTCAGCTTCTCCTAGCAGTGTGGCAGTGATTTTCAGGAGAAAGCAGAAGGATGTGCTCAGACAAAGTGAGGAAAGCCACACTGTTCTATGGCTGAGACATGATTCCAGATGTGGCAGTCACCTCTGCGTGACACGTCACAGATGAGATTCCAGGCTTTAATGAAGTCGGGGTTTTTGCTCTGCAGCAGCACCACACATTGGTAGGCTCGCTTCTTAAACTCCTCCTCTGTGTCAAACCTCCGCTTGGATTCCTGCAGGGAAACACATGGAAAAGCACTGCTCCTTCCCTGAAACAAACCACCACTCCTAACAGGCTCTCCAAGTATGCTCATCTCAAGACAGAAAGGCTGTGTGCTTCCAAAGGCCTTTGATCATTCCCCATACAGACAGTTCAATACCAGAGACCACAATTCATCACCCCGTCACTGGTTATCACAATAATCTACTAACAGTGACTTGATTCTTTCATTTCTCCACAGCTATGCTGCAATTTGTAAAGCTCCTCAATCTGCTTGTCAGATGCTGACATAAACATCACACTTATCTGCCACACATACCTTGTAAAAAGCTTGGAGATCCCCAATAGGAGGAGAAACAGTTAAGTAATCTGGAAATTTGTCCTGGAGGTGAGCAATGAGCATTCCAAACTGTGTGCCCCAATCTCCTAAATGGTTCAACCTTGCAGTGATTGAAGAGGACAATAATAATCATCTCTTAAACATATGCTTTAAGATACACACATTTTAAAAATATATATTCTAAAAGAAACACACGTAATACCAGAAACCCAGCCCAGGCAAGCTCCCCAATATCACTGAACTGAAGCTGCTGCCCACCTTGATTCCTAATCCTGCTGCTCTTGCTCAGCTTACAATCTACTACCCATAAAGGGTTTTTTGCTATGTGCTTATAAGCTAAGAGCAACACAGAGCAGAACAGAGAGAGAGGGACTGCACAAACAGCCCAGCAAGCCCCCCACAGGCAGCCAGTGGGTCTCACCTCAGAACATCATAGCCCACGAACTCGAAGAGCCGGCACATGCTCTCCCCGATGATGGTGGAGCGCAGGTGCCCAACGTGCATCTCCTTTGCAATGTTGGGGGAGGAAAAATCCACCACCACCTTGGGCATAGAACCAAGGAACACATGAATAAAAGGCCATTACCCCACCTCGTGTGTTTGATCTGGGTTTTGTTAGGGGGAGCAGGGGGAATGAGAATCACCTCTGCTGACCCTCAGCAGGGAATGTCAGAGCAAGCTTTGCTGCAGCCCAGCTGAGGGTCAGGAATCACCTCCAGACTGACCTGGGCACAACCCCCACCCCCAGGGAGCCCTGTCCCTCAGCCACCGAGACCACAGCGAGTACAGGTGACCCACCCCACGGCCCCTGGTTGCTATGCCACATCCCACATACTCTGCCCTAACAACCTGCTGACATGCACATCTGCTCAGCACATCCCTTCAGGGGGGAATTTCAAAGCTACCTGCAGTCCAGAACATTTCCCCTGTAGCAAGATGGATGTGTGCTTACTGCTGTACCTTTTTCCTTTTGCCAATAGCTGGTGGTTGAACTCCATTGATCAATAAACTGCTCAGCTGCTTCGACACAAAATCCTTTCTCAAGTGGACATTGATAAAACCTTTGCAGGAATAAAACAGCAATGAGTGCTGGGGCTGCAGAAGTGCCTCAAACCATTTTTTGTTTCCTTCCCCGCTGGACTTCTGTTTTCATGCATCAAGCACAAGAGCACATGAAATCACCTTGACAAAACATTTTTCAGTCACAGGGCAACAAAGCTGTCACTTGAAGACAATTTCTGTTCCCAGATTAGAAGAGTCTGTTCACACCACTATAGCCTTTACTGCAGGAGTCAGATGCTGCAAGCTACACCACTGACATAACTCCTTTTTGTACACTGTCACTCAACAATGAATTTATAGAAACAAATTTTTGTGAGAAAATAAATAATTTGCTTTCTAGAATGCAAAACCAAATCCTGTTTTATCGTTTTTTAAAATTTAATATCCTAAAACATATATTTTCATCTGGAATAATTTATGCTCATGGCATGACACTGTCTTACTTCTGCTTCACAGAGACAATGAACAAGCCCTAGCCCTAGAAGGGCTGTGACACGGGATTTTTGTGTTTATGCTGAAGCCCTAAGGAATATGAGCCCTTGTATTTTTCCCTGGGTCACAGGGACAAAACAAATGCAGCAATTAATAACCTCCATGCTATTCCAGCCTCTCCATTCTGAGAGGACAAGGTCTCCTCACCATGCAAGCAACAGCAAAAAGGGCTGTTGATTTTTGCTGTGATTTCATGACAGTGGCTCGATTCCCATCACCAATATTTAAAGAGAAAATGATGGTCTCTTAAGGATCAGTGGAAAAATTGCTCATTAAAGGGCTCATGATCATACCTGCCAATTCTAACACAGAAGCAGACTTTTTTTCTGCTGCAGAAGTCTGAGTGCTACAAAGCTCACCAAGGCAGAAGAAACTAATTCACTGTGAAGCTGCAGTTTTAAACCATGAAACAGTAGAACTCAACTCAGCTTCCCCCTCACTATAAAATTGCCCTTTTTGTTTTAAGATACACAAAGTGTGTAAAATCAAACTATCTTACCAGGACCAGCAATTTCAACCTTCTCAATGCACACATTGGCAGGAATATTTTTTACTATTTTCTCTGCAATTTCTCGTGGGATAATTTTCTGTTCCCTGGTTTTGAGCAGTATCTGAAACACAATAAAGATCAAGTAATCCTCCAAAACATTCCAGAGAGCAAAACAGAGAGCATAGATACTGAGGCACTGAAATATCCTCATGGTCCTTCAGCTTCATAATACAGAGACACACAAAGAGAAACTTGTCTAGCAAATTTTACAGATTAGATCAGTTCTCCATAGCATAAGCCTTGACTGGACCCAACAGGTTCACCTCCTCCTGCTCAGAGCAGTCCCTACGTAAGAAGAAAATCTCCCAGGCTATTTTTCAAAACTGTTGTTTGGCAAATTTGTATTTTTCCAAGCTGGTAAAAGACCCTTTAAAAATCAACATAGCTGCCACAGTCCTTTAGTGCTTCACAATCCTGTTGATCAGTCTCATGGGTGTCCTCAGCTCTGCCAGCATTCACATTTGAAGTTCTGAACTGTGCCTCCAGCAGATGCTGAGTGTGGTTTCAGAGCAGGTCTGTTTATTTATGATTAAACACAACCAAAGCAAACTGCCTTCAGTCCTGTCTTAGTCTCAAGCTTAATAAATAAATAAGTGAATAGATTAATAAGTGAATAAATAAATAAAATCCAACAACCCAAGCAAACAAAGATAATGCCAGCACTACCCAATTTTCTTCAAAGAGCATCAGAAAAACTGCTGTTGAAGGAGCTCTCCATTTCCCTGGAGACATGAGAAACCCACTCTGAGGAACTCAAAGAACAGGACACAAGTTTACATACAATGATAGCATCAGAGTGGTTTGAGTTGGAACAGACCTTTGAAGATCACCTAGTCCAAGTACACATTTTCCCTGTCCATTCCCAAAGCACCTTTCACATAGTTTTTTGCAAATCTTACAAAAACACCCTTTAGGAGGATTCTGTAAGCTAGCCCAACCCATCCCTTGCAAAACACTACATTCACACTTGTATAAAATTACAAGTATTCATTTCTGAGCACATGATTTTCTGATATTACTGTGATGTGTTTGAAAAGAATCCCACTGAGGCCGCGAAGATGATGTACCTCTTTGTCAACTCAGAATTTACACTCACTGCTTGTATTTGCCAATTTACATCCTGCTCTAAAATGTATTTATACTAAAGTTTCAGTTTTCTGTTTAACCTGTCATACACAGGATCCTTAGAGGATGGTAAAGGCTTAAAAAGGGCAAGAAAAGCAAACCTCAGTAGCTCTAGTGTTACTCAAAGTGTAAACTACGGGAAAAATAAATGCAAACCCAGATTATGGGCATGTTACACCAGATTACAGGCATGCTATCTGAATCATTCCAGAAATAGTTACCACACTCCTGTTACTCTAAGGAGCAAGCTCCTGGCTGAAACCCCAAGCATTAATATGCTAATGAGCTCCCAAGAAAACAATAGGCATTTGTGAGGGTCCTTTCCACATCAGCGAGCCGGCAGGGAGAGGCTGCTGCCTGGCACGTACCAGTGCTGCCCCAGTCAGGGCACTTCCAGCTCCGATGGCAGTCCCAGTGACCCTGACCTGTGTTCCAGCTCGGCCCAGGGGACACCCTGGGAAGACCCGCACCACAGCCAAGCCCCTAGAACAGGCTGACACCAAGGCCCCAGCTGCTGCTCTCATCCCCTGGCTCTGCCGTGCTGACACACTGCCCGTGTGAGCACGGCCAAGCTCTAGCCCAGCGCACAGGGAGCAAACTCCACAGCCAAGGCCAGCACTAGGAACCCTTATCCACCACCACAGCTGACGAGCTGCAGCTGGAAGCCCTGGCTGCAAGGGGACCGTTCAGACACCGAGCTGTGTGAACCACGTCGGCACTGGGAAGCCTGGACTGCCGGAGAATCCCAACCGCGACTTAATTGGGGTGATGCGGCGGTCAGAGGAGTGGCAGCGCCCTGAATGCCGTGTCAGTGCAGTCACCCGGGGCAGCAGCACAGTCACAATATGCTAACGAGACCGAGGGGAGACACGGCATCCGGGAGGGCAGCCCCGAGCCTGCTGCCTGGCACGTATGGTATCCGTGCTGCCCCAGGCACGCTCCTTGGACGGGACAGCCTGGGACAGCAGAGTTCCATGAGTGGCAGTGCAAGTCAGGGTCAAAACTGCCAGTCTAAGGGGTTAATAAAGGTGAATTGACAACAGGACTTATAAAAAAAGGAGCTGTTTCTGTTTAGATTGCCAAATGAAAGATCTGTAATTACAGAGTGTCTACTGTAGTGTCACCCAAAGGCATCAATGCACTGAAAGTTGGGGCGCTTCAGCACCTAAGCTAGAACACACTGCCTTCCTTCTCCCACACTTCCTGGATTTACAAAGCACAGTCCCAGCCCACTGAGCAGGCTGAGCAACTGCTGAAGGGTCTCTGATTCTATTTGGGTCCTCTGTGGTCCAACTCCCTGTACCCAGGGAATTAACAAAAGATATTAAACAAAGGATGGTGCCAGAGGGCCATGAGGGGTAGTGCCTGAGCAGCAATCCACACCAGGCTGGGCTCTGAGAAGGCTTCCTGAGCACGCCCAGGCCTGACAATGCCCAGTTTCTTCTGGCTGGAGCTCAGGGAGGGCAGTTTGAAACTCATTTCACTCTTTTATTCAGGGGACTGTCAGTAAGACACAGGGATCCAAACTCAACAGGGCACCCAGGGCAGCACCTGGGCCCCTTTGCTCTGCTGTGTGTGATTATGAGCAGGAGGAAACCACAGCACCCACAGCCAAGAGGGGACGCTGGAGATGCCCCTTTGTCACCTGCCTGTGAGAGGGGGTAGGTGCACACAAACGTGTGGGGATATTATATTTTCCTGGCACTAGAGAAGAGCAGTTAGAGATATGCAGGTGTTCCTCAACATTTTGCAATTCTCCAGAATTGTGATTTATTGTTTTGCTGTTTTCAGTTCCAAACATACAACTCGCTAATTGGTAGTTAATTGCACATCATTAGTAAATCGATGCAGCACTTAAATCCTGATTTGATTTAGATCCCACGAACTGAGCAGTTTTTCTGTGTCACACACGTTAACTCTCTCATACCAGGCACCTGAAGAGAGGTTTACAGGCCAGCTCTGTAAAGGCCAATGCTTCCCTTAAAATGCCATTAAATACTCACTCAATTCTCAGCCCAGGCACCTGCAGCAAGCCCAGAATAAGTCCTGTATTGCAACTCTCACTGTGCTGTCCATCCCTTAACTTCCAAAAGACAACATCCCCATTTTTGCTTCTTTGTTGAGATTGTTTACATCATTTACCTGTGATATGCCCATGGCACTGTTACACTGGTAGTCCCCAAATTTAGGCTGCTGACTTGGTGTCACCACCAGAGGAGGGTTTTCTAAGTCTGGGTAGGCAGCCTGAATGGCAGCTCCAAAGATCTCCTGGAGACAGCTGTTGATATTAATCATGCTTTTGACTGATTTACTTCTTTCCTCTTGCAGGCTCTGAAAAAGAAAACCACCAAAATCCAGAAGGCTAAATTCACAACATCTGAGGAGCTGTTACATCTCACTTTTCTCCTTGGCTGCCTGGCAAAGCACAGCTGACAGATTTGGCTGACACCTCCAGGCACAGGAGCAACATATACAACATAAAAATCACATGTCTCTCCAGCTGAACTTCCCTGCACAAACCCTCCCCTGACTGCAGGGCTCATTACTTCTCACACCTGTGCTGCTCAGCCTGGGATAGACTTCAGCTGGGTCACCTGGCTGAAGACTGCCCAAGACATGACCATGTGGGCTTACTGACCTACTGACATTTTCTATAAAACAGGTTTCGGTTTAAGGAACCAAGAAATATCTGATGTGCCACCAATTAAGGTGTCAGAATGCAGGGCAAGCATGCTGTCACACATCAGAGCTGTAATAAACTCACACCATTTATTTGGCTTGTCCTAATGAGAACAAAAATCACAGTACAGCAGTATTTTTTTATTCCCTTACCTTTTTAAGGAAGTTTAACCGGTACTTGAGTTTTGCGTTTTCGTCTCGCAACCCTTCCAAACTTGGGGAGACTCCCAAGCACCCAAAGTTCTTCAGACGTTCAATTTCTGCAGTCAACAACTTGATCTCGTTTTCCTGAAAAGCAAATTGAGCTGTCACACAGTAATTCCTGGAGAGGGGACAGGAGGTGAGGAGCTGCAAGAGCTCGGGTACAGTGGTAGTTTGCCTTGTAAAGGTAACAGCAATGACATGTAAGCTGAATAATTCCAAACAATTAATAGTTGAAGATTGTTTCTACTTGTATGAAAAACAAGGACTCTGACACACTCTTTAAAAAAGGCAGTGAGAAAATAGTCTTACTAATATCAAGAAAGAAGTGCAAGAAAGGACAGGACATGCTAATGAGATGCTCCCCAAATAAGCATTCTCTCCTGCTTTTTAAATAAAGATATCAAATGATTTGACTCAAAATTTCCTAAAGCCTCTTTCAGCCTATTTCCCCATCTCATAGGCCACAGTTTCAGAGAAGGAAACCATGCCCACTCACACAACCCCAGCAATCTCAAACGCCACGCAGAGACAGGCATGCCAGAAGCAGTGTGCTGCTCCACAGGGGCAATTCTGCAGGGTGCACTCACTTCCACCCGGCCACACAACCTTTCCTGCCCTGTGCTGGAGGGAAATCAATGTCTTCTCCCTCAAAACTGACACAAGGCATTCAGGAGCACTTGGGAATTTCAGGAGAGCCTCTATGTCCAAACAAACTTCCCCATGTCCCACCAGGCTTCACAGCCCCAACTCAGACAAACTGATCAGCAGCAGAATGGTTTGAAGCTGCTGCAAGGAGCAGGAATCTTCCTCACTCCACACCCTAAAGAAACCAAACAGCTGAAGCTTCATCTCCGTTGCCCACCTCTTGTTTTCTCCCATAACAGGCTTTGTGCCCTGAGCCACAAGGCTGGCTCTGACACAGAATCCTGAGGCTGCTGAAGGTTTGGGGGACTTGGTGCTGCTATGGAGGGAGGCAGTGAGCACTGCCCACCCTGGCTTGTCACCCCCTTGGCTCCCACATCCAGGCTCTCCTCTGCCAGCACTTCCACAGCAGGAAGCAGCTTAGGCTATTATTGTAGGCCACCAAACCTTATCAAAAAAGGCTCATTTACTTTGTTGCTCTTGAAACAATCAGACTATTTAATTAGGAAAAAATTGGGCCACTGAATCTCTTGGTCTTGTATGTCCACCTGAACAACAGCTCCCAGGAATGCTGCTGTAACTAACTGCACATGCTCAAAAACCTAGGCTGAGGCAAAACAATCTTAAGATTGGCCTATTTGTGGGGCAAGCTGAAAATCAGTAGTTCTGAGGTCATTCTTCAATTGTGCTTCAGTTTATGGCATGCTTCTGTTACAGCCTCAAGGTCTCTGCTACAGAGGAGAACACAACGCTGCTTCCTGCAGTTTGGATGTGAAGAAACAGGACTTGGAGGAAAAAACCCAAACCTGTATCAAATGCTCTGGTTTGGCATTTACACAACCAAAATCACTGACCAGCACAGCTGTACCTTATAAGCTTCAAATAGTCCCATTTCAGCTTTTCTTTTCAAAACTCAAGGCAGGTGTCCCAAAAATCAGAGTTTTTCTCTCATTTACATACCTACACAAACCTTCCCCCATATAAGCAAAAGCAAATAGATTTGTTTATTTTCAACTTTTCTTCCTGGCCTGATCTGATACTATTTCACATAATTTATAGACCCATTTGTAAAATCTTCTGTACTTCAAGTTAAAAAATAGCACAAGAGATTTCACTGTAAGTTTCAATGACCATCGTTGCTACAAACAGATGCAGTGACATACACAATTCATCTCCCCTAAGTATATAATGTGCTTTAAAGATAAGTGCAAAGGTATTCTCTACCCCTAATATCACATAATCTGTAAATTTTATGTCCACACAGTATTATCTTCCCTCTAGTGAAGTCACCAGCTTCAGGACAGGCCTCCCAAGACCCCAAGGAGAGTTCTGCATTGAAGGCACTCTCCAGAACCAGAAAATCCGGCTTTGAAACGAAAATCCCTGCATGTCCAAGACAACAAGCAGCTCATAAGTACTCCTCCTGCATTAAAATTCCCCCAAAGCCCCAAATATCCCACTGGGATATTTCAGTACCACTGACAAACTTTACGAAAGATGAATCTGAGTTGGATTTTCCTACATAACCACAAATACCTCTGGCCACCCAAGGGAAGACTCACAGGAGGTGAGATGACCAGTAACTACTGGAGCTTCTTTCCATACTGTTACACTACATGTGAGGACAAGAAAAGAGAAGGTTTATCCATGTGCATGGTCAGAAGCCAGATCCAGAGTGCCCAGGAATCACCCGACCTCTGGCGCAAAGAGCTCTTTTGCAGGGTGACAATTAGCACTCTAATCACTTGGATTTGGCCAGGAGATAACTCTAAAACACTGCCACAGTTCAGCAAGTCTCATCTACTTTTCCTCAAGACTGCATCAAACCAGCAAATTCACAGCACTGGCTCCTGGAAGCATTTGGGATGGCCCCATTTTAGATGTGACCAAGCCCAAAGTGTCACCCAGACTGTCACATTTGTCTCTCCTGTTGAGTGCTCCTCTTCTTCATAAAATAGCAGCAGCAGTCCTTGTGTTGTTATTTGAGTGTGAACTGAGAGCTGAAGGTTTCACCATGGTGAACCAGCTGCCTACCCCAGTGCTGCTGCTGCTATTTCAGTCTCTTTTAATTGTGTTCATCAACAGCTTATACAGATGATGAAATGAAGTTTTCATTCAAAATGACCCAGCAGAAAAGCCTGAAGCCAGCACTGCTTTCACTGGGTTCCAGAACTGATGGGGCTGGGACAGCCACACAGCTGAATACAGCTTTCCTCTCCAGACTGGCAATGGGGCCACCCCTGCTCAGGGAACACCACTCTCCACTCTCTGGCGACCAGTGACAGGAGGCAGGGAAATGAAATGAAGCTGTGTCAGGGAAAGCTCAGACTGGTTCAGAAAGGTTCTTCACTGGGAGGGTGCTGGTGCACTGAAACAGGCTCTCCTGGGAAGTGATTGTGGCACCAAACCTGTTGGGGTTCAAGGAGCATCTGGGACCTGCTCTTAACAAGATGGGTTAGTTTTAGGTAGTCCTGTGAGGAGTGGGGAGGTGGACTTGATGATCCATGGGTCCCTTCCAACTTGAGGTATGCCATGATTCTGTGACCCCCACACCATGCTGAGCTTCCCTGGAAAAAAGGTCATCAGATGTTTACATCAGAAATGCCTCTTATCACAGCATCCTAATTCCCTAGCAAAGATCTGTGAATGCTAGATGTTATTGAAAGGAAATTATGAATGCTACATTCTTTCTAAAAAAAGCAAACTACTCTACAAAACTACAGAGAAGCCTTGTAACTCCTCTCTCATGGTACCATCCAAGTGAGGAAGGGAGACAATGCTAATACACCTCTGATCTAGAAGATATGTGACTGAAAAAAGGAAGGAAAAAGCTGCACGTCAGGAAGTGTCAAACTCTGGTTTGTTCTACCTGCACTGTCTAGAACAACTTGTCAGTAAAGGGTCATACCTGATGACCACCTCATAAGGAGCTGTGGGAATTACATGAGGCCATGCTGACATCTCCAAGGGCTCTTGGCTCAGCTCAGTACTAGAAATCTTCCCCTCACCTGTGAATACAAAAAAACCTACAGCTTTTTCAACAGGACCAAAATCACACTTATGTCTTCCCTTAGCACATAAGACTGTCTTCCAATAGCCCTACTTGAGCAGGTGGGTAACATGAAACTTGCACAGGCTTCTGTCTCTGGGCTTTAACATGACAGAGCTTTTCTCCACCACATTTAAGAGAAAAAAATCATGAAGGCGAGAAAATGGCCTGAGAGAGCATGGCAAGGGGAGCAGAACACCTCTCCTCCTACCCCTCCTTGCCTCCTGCTTGGTTTTGTCTCTGCTCCTGCCCTGCTGAGCCAGCTGAGCACACACTGCTTGCTCTTTGTTGGGTTATTTTCCTGCAGGCTGGCTCCCCACGGGCTCCAGGGCATGCTGCAGCTGGAAACAGGGAACATGAGGCTACGAATGACAGGCAGAGAGAGGCTCAGTATTCTCTGCATGGCCTCCTGCAGCCTCCTGGAGTTAGAGCTGAACACTGCCCCTCCTGCTCTGCTTCCAGCGCCTG
Source organism: Cettia cetti (assembly GCA_013401135.1). NCBI lineage: Eukaryota > Metazoa > Chordata > Aves > Passeriformes > Sylviidae > Cettia > Cettia cetti. The sequence goes on along the minus strand of VZUI01057516.1, from coordinate 68,127 downwards.
GAATCTGCTTACGGACTAAAGAGCAAACAGCAGTGACAGCAAAGGGAGAGCCACCTTGCCAGAGTACCTGAGATGTCCTTCCTCTCCCAGCAGCAACAAAGGAGAATGGGAAAATCAAAGGCAAGAAGGAGCTGCAGAGATTCAACTGCCAGATTTATTATCTCAGTGCCTGTTGTACGTTTAAGTTGTGAGCAGAAAACACACTCAAAAGTTGCTCAAGAACACACAAGTATGGCAGACAGAAACCCAAAAGCCAAAGTCCAGAACCTCTCAGCTGGATGCTCCTGAGGCAACGGCAAGCTTTGAGAAGTGAACCTGGAGTCGTCAAAGCTTTCCTGAGGCTGCCTCTGCACTCTGCTGTCAATATTGATCATTGACTAGGACAGACCTGGCTTACTTTTTATTATCATCGCCACTGAAAAGGCAGAGGATTATCACCATCTTTTCCCAAACCTAAGCGCCTTATGGCTGCAATAAAGCAGTTCGAGGAGGCCCGGGTGCCAGCAGCACAGGAGGCGCATCCCCCCGTGGCTGCCCAGGGCTCCCGGGCCGCCCCTGGCCTCGCCGGCTGACCCCTGCCCGGGCACAGCACCGGGAACGGGGCGGTGACTCCAGGCCGTGCGGGGCCGGTTCCCGCTGACTGTTCTGGGAAGTTTTTTCGGAACGCTCTCACGATCCCGCCCTCACGCCCAGGGTGGGAGACGAGGCAGCGCTGCAGCCCTGCCCGGGAGAGACGGGAGCAGCCCAGGAAGCGCTTCAGCCCTGCCTTGCTTTCCGCCTTCCCTTCCCAGACAGACCTTCCGCTCCCGAGGGGCGCAGCGACCCGCCCGGCGATCCGGGCAGTGCACGGGCTTCGGTACCGGGGGAGCGCTCCCGGGGCTCGCCCGCCGCCTGTGCCCCTCGGAGCCCCGGGAGCTGTCCCGGTCGGGGCTGTCCCGGTCCGTGCGGTGCCGTGCCCGGCTGTCCTGTCCTGTCCTGTCCCGTCCCGTCCCGCCCCGCCCGGCCCAGCCCCGCACCTGCCGCGCCAGCCTCGCCGCGGACTGCGCCACGCGTGCCTCCATCCTCGGGCGGCCGGAACCGGGACCGGCACTGCGGGAACCGGAAAGCGGCCGGAGCGGCACGGCCCCGGCGGCAGCGCCCCCGGGCGGCGGGGAGGACCCCGGCGGGGCCGGTGCTCCGGGAACGGGGCCGGTGCTCCGGGAACGGGGCCGGTGCTCCGGGAACGGGGCCGGTGCTCCGGGAACGGGGCCGGTGCTCCGGGAACGGGGCCGGTGCTTCGGGAACGGGGCCGGCGCCCCGGGAACAGAGCCGGCGGCGGTCATCGACACCTGCAGAGGGAAGGGAAGGCACCCCACACCCTCCCAAACCCCCTCGTTCCGTGTCACCACCCAGCACTTTGAAATGTGTCCCGTCCCCAGCAGGTGGGTACAAAATGGGTGCAGGGAATGCTCAGGCAGGGAGGAGAACTAACAAGTGACAGGAGCTGAGGGAATGGCTGGAGCTGTGTCAGGGCAGGGTCAGGTGGGATATCAGGGAAAGGCTCTTCCCCCGGAGGGTGCTGGCACTGCCCAGGCTCCCCAGGGAATGGTCCAGGAGCATGGACACCACTCCCAGGAATGCCCAGGCTGGGGTTGTTGGGGTGTCTGTGCAGGGACAGGGGCTGGACTGGGTGATCCTTGTGTGTCTCTTCCAGCTCAGGATATTCCATGATTATATGAAATGTGTCAATTTCAGCATCTCATGTGACAAGGCATGTGAAAAGCTATATGCTCCCAGCTGGTGACACAAAAGAGCCCCAGTTTAGGTGCCAGGGGATGAGAAAATTCACTCAAGACAAAAAGCAAGAGGGCAGGTTTGTCCAGAAAGGTCACTTTATTGGAAAAACCTAAAATGGACTTTAAACCTGCAGCCCTCCTCCCACAGCAGTGGTTTCAATGGGCTCCCCACGTTACCTTAACAGACCCATTACAGACATGAGCTGCAGTACAAATGTTAAAAGTGCAAGTATTCTGAACTTCACACCTACTTTTATGACCTGGCAGGAAACACAGATGCTTCACAGCTCACAGAGAATTCGTTCACAGCACTTGGGAGTCCCAGCTGGCTCCCAGCATTCCCCACAGGGTACAAAATACATCACTCAAAGGAGAGTCCGATGCAGAACATCATAGAAGGTAGGGGTGAGGTTCCTTCAAATTTATTTTATTGCAGTAAAACCTCTAAAAGGTAGAGCTGTACAAAAAGTCTAAACAGCATTATTTAAGAATAACAGCACCTTACGCTGCATTTGTTCTTATTTAAAATTCTATTTCCCAAAAATACATTCCTAAATATACAAACTATACAATCTTGTCACTTTAATGCTGGTTTCTGTGATGATATAACTTTAACCTAAAAATTTTCAAAACATCCACATACTGACAGAAGCTCTAATATACAAATGCCTTGGTACCTTCATAATACCACATAAATAACTTCAAAACCCAGTCTGCATTTGTAGAATTGTCCAGAAAGCAAATACTTTATGGTGATCACACATCATCTGCAGAGAGCGTTGGGATGTTTATTCTTGGCCGTGTGAAAAATGCCATTTTCTCTCTGAAAAAAGATGATAAGTTGTTAATGCAACAGAAATCCTGCCAGAAATGTCCATCATCCACATGAGAAATTATCCCACCAGCTGTCCCCACAAGGAGCAGATGTACATCCTCTCACAACCTACACCTTTTATTTACTTATCAGACATGAGTTAAACCCACAAAACTGACCTTACCAAAAGGCACTTCAGAAAGGCTAAGGGCTTTTTCCTTTCTGGGTCTGTTACTTAGGGAAGCAAAGGGCTGTTTCTGTGTTAAAGAATTTGTTGTCAGGTGGGGAATGACTTGGAGAATCCTGTTTGCTTTGATCATGTGCAGTGCTGCAACTAATTTCCCTGAGTCAGGTCTTATACTTTTGATATGAAAATACAGGAGAAGTTCTTATTTAAGCAGAACAGTTAAATACTTCTGTAGAGATCAGTCTTGTTCATCAGCATCTCAGTTATCCTCAGAAAAATCATGGTGCTGGTCACTTTTTCCTGCCCTTTACTATAATTACCTGAATGACTGCACTTCCAGAGGCTCCTTTCGACTCTGCCCTCGCAGCCTGTGGACGTCCTTGGCAGCAGCTCTCATCATTTTATCGGCCTTGAGCTCACACTTGTGTTCTGGATTTTGCACCTAAATGAATAATGGAGAAGAGTTGTTTGTGTTTCCAGGAGGAATTATCTTAATTCATCTCCAAATACAGCAGTATTTCAGCTGCAGCTCTGAGGCGTTTGGAAACTGTGGACTCTGGAAGTCACAAGCCACAGAAGCTAAACTGAAGCTTGTCAACTAACCATTCTAAGGGAGAGAGCTTTTTGTAAGATGTCCTTCCAGCCTGTGGTAAGAATAATGGCTTCTGCCGTTACTCTCTTTGTATCTTCTTGATAGATCCTTTAAGGCAGAAGATCAGCACACACAAGAACACAACACCCCAAAGAGCACCTCACACCAGCTCCTTCCTACACCTGGCGCCAGCATAGCGTGGGCTCTGCCTGGTGCCAGCAGAGGTGCTGAGAAATCCCAGAAGCTGAGAAGGAGCCCTGTGCATGGGGGAGGGTGTGATGTAGAGTAAGGTAAGTGCCAACCACCACACACCACCTCCTGCAGACTGGGGGGACACACTTGGCAGAACAGATGGCATTTGTGACTTTTCATATTCACACCTCTGCTAGGGCAGCAAATCTCTGTGCTGGTGAATGAAGGGCTCAGGACTAACAGCTTGATAGAGCCATATGTGATAGACAAGAGTGACTAACAGTTCTCAGGATACATTTACTGACTGTCCCAAGTCTCCTGTTTCCAAAATTTCTCCATCTTTCCACCAAATGGAATGAAACCCAAGGCAGGTATAACTCACTCGTTTCTCCACAAGCCTCAGCAGTAGCCGAAACCTCTCATCATCCTTCACCCACTGTGGCAATTCTTTTTCACCCTGACTTTGAGCTTGTTCCAGCTGTTCCTTCAGCTCCCTCAGCACTGAGATCTCCTGAACCAGCTGGTCGTGCCAGGTTTTTGAAGCCTGCAGGTCCAGCTCCAGGTCCAGTGAGGTGCGGATCAGGCGCTCTGTACCGAAGGACTTGACTGAAGGCTGGAAGAGAAGGGATGTGTGAACACAGTGAGGAGAACTGTCCCAGCCACTCCACCCAGAAAGTGCCAAACACATCATGTGACCCATCTTTCTAATGCTTCTCTTCACACAAACCATCTCTATTGAGCCTGCTTTCCAGTATATCTTAAAACAGATACCACAAACTCAAGGAATTCTTATAGATAAGTGTTTTGATTTCAGTGCTTCCACTGAAGTTCTTCCTTGGCAGCTTCTCCAAATCGAGCAAGTCTTGCTTGCACACCTTTCTCCTAAGTTTAATGTCTCATCTTCAGATGAATCCACAGTGCTGCAGAAAAACCTGTGATTGCTTTTTCCAGTAACACATTGCCTTCTGCTAGTTTCAAACACAAGCTGTCCCAAGGAAACCATCTCCTTAGGAGTTCAGTGTCAGTATTTTAGTGATTGCCATGACAATGGGCACAGGGGTTATTGTGTGCCATGGCATCACTACAACAGGGTCACCTGAGACATTGTTTTCCTCATCTTCTTTACCAGCTCCTCAAATTTATTATAAGACTCTCACAACAATAAACACAGCAAAACTGTTTGTGCTGCTTCTTTGACAAGATAGAAAATACCAGGAACCATTTAATTGTTTGAAATGAGTTCCAGCTCATATAAATTCCTGTCATAAACTGGTATTTCAAAGAATCCTTGAGAGATGTCTCACACACAAAGAAAAGGTTGTGAATGAAAGCATGTGGCAACTGATTTATGTTTGCAAATTTTTCCTTTAAAACAGTTTTCTGGTTTTTGCATGTGTCTGTGTTAGAGGAAAAAAAAAAGTGGTGATGTTCTTACCCGTTTCACTCTGACACTTCGTCTCTCCATTGCATTCCGAACGAAGGGAGGCTTTTTGGATAGTGTGGAACTGTCACTATCACTGCGATTCAGCTGAAAAGAAAGGTGAAAACCACAAACTTTTCATGAAAGAAACACAAGCACTGCACACACACACTATCAGCGAGACCAGAGGCTGTTGTAAGCAGAACTATGAAGTTTTGTGAAAGGCAGAGAGCTGTCATCCCAGCCTGAGTAGACAACATGCACTGGCACAGCCAGATCCTGCCACAAGTCTTGAACTCAGTCCCTTTTTGAGAATAGGCTGTGAGCAAAGAGAGGCACTAAGGTAGGCTATGATATGGGACTCTGCCCCACTGCTCTTCTCCTCTGCAAGTAACCAGGCTGAGCAAAACAGCCCAGAAAAATAAGCTCTAAGTTGTAATAATAACAACAATAATATTACTCTTTCCTAGCATATGTAAAACATAGGGCTATTTTATTAGAGATTTCTGTTTTCTCTAATGTGTATTTTTCTATACCCTGTATTTTAAGTGGTGGAAGAGGCAAGTTTACCTGAAAGCTTTCCCCCTGGGTTTTTCAGCTGAAGAGCTGCCATATTTTGTGCTTGTCTGTAGACCCCTAAAAAGAGCTCAGCTCAAGCAGGGTTTCATTTTAATTCCCTTCTCTCAGCTGGGGGAGGAGGGGAACAGGCACTGGGAGGGGACACAGCACCTGTACCACTCAAGCACAGGCCACTGTTGCAGAATGTGTAAGGTTTGTTCCTCTGAAAGCACCTGCTTCTAACCAGGGAGAACCTACACAGCAAATCTGGCTCAGCCCTGTATCAAGGGCTTGCCCACTTGGGACAGGTCATGTGTGGTAAAAGACAGTGCTTGCTTGTTTGCCAATTCCACTTAAAAGACAAGATATTTATAGTGCATTCTGACCCTCAATTCAGGAAATAATTGTGAACACACATTTCAAAGCAGGGGAAGTGAATCTGACCCAGCACATGGCCTGTTCAGTTACCTTCACACAACGCACACTGATGACTTTCAGGGTTCCACAGATTTTTGCTGATATTACCAGGTACTTGCCTTTCCATTTCTATCAAAGTTTTATGTTCATCTCATGTGAAGTTAGGTGGACAGAGTTAACTGAGTTAGCACAGAACACTTCAAGCAGCAGTTTAATATGCAGCTTATTCATCACTCTTACAGCAGTAAGAGTCAGTACCCTCCAGGTCAGCTTGGGCATCTCAACAAGCTGCATGTGCCACAAATATATATGCACATATATATGATAAATTTGTACTTAATGCTGTTAGTTCCAAGGCAAGATACTGTCCAGGAGGTGAGGAGAGAGCAACTTCTGAAGTCAGAGGGGGAGAGAAGAAAGCACTGTCGGGTTTCTGTGGGAAAGTCAGACTGAGAACAAGCCCTTAGAAGCTCAGGTTCCACTTTCCTTACCCGACACACGTACTGACTCTGCGGTCCTGGGGAAAACGTTTTAGAGCGGATGATGGTGCTGCCCCTGACAAACTGAGTTTGGGGTGGATTTGCTGCTCTTTTGTCCTTTGGACGAACTACAGTCGAGGACTGTGCGAGGCTCTCTGTGTTGGTCTCTTTATCCACCTGAAAGACACACAGTGCAGTGCAAATGCCAGCTTTCCATGTGCCCAGGACACACCCCAGGGCTGTGTGACAGCCACCTGTGCCACCACTGTGCTTGTTGCATTCAGACCCAGACATTCTTTAGCTCTTCTCATGCAGTGTTTCCTGACACTTCACTCCTGCATTACCTGCATTGCTCCCTAAGGGCTCTGCATCCACTGAGTGCTGTACAATACAATTGATTCCAATGGGCTTTGCCTGTGGATCCAGCACATCAGTGTGACCTGGCAATCCCACAGAGAGCAGGTATGATTTTAAAGAGCACTATCTTACTTGTGCATCTGCAGCAAAGATCCAAATCCATGTACAGAGAGAGCTGTGTACAGCACACCCCTATTTGACTACAGCTACAGTCAGAATTAAACAAGGTCAAAACCACTGTCACATTAATGAAAACAGTTTTCATGAGCAGCAAAAAGAAAGCATGAAATGGTGCTGTACTGTGAGACAAAATGGTCACACAGAGTTATTTACAAAGATTTGAGGTAGATAAACATTTAATCATCCATGACGAACTTTCAAACATTTAATCATCAATGACGAACTTTCAAATAACTGCTGTAACCTTGCTCAACTCAGCAACAATCCAGTCAGCTGAGAAATGAGAGGCTTAAATCATCTTTCTGTTCAACAGGCCCTTGACTGTACCTTCACTGCTATCTCTGTGTGCAGCTGGGAATTCAGACTTTCTTCTGTTTCCCACAGCGATTTTCCAGCACAGAATTCTTCCTCCCCCTCTGCTTCATTTTCACTGATCTCATCCTGTTCTTCCAGGTCAGGAACCTCTTCATCTTGCCTGAAAGGAACAGCTTTGTTGTGGAGCTGGCCCCTTGTGGACAATACTCTGGTGCTGGAGCAGGAGGTACCTCCAGTAAGCTGCTGGACAGAAACACGTCCCCAAGGCAGCCAGGTGTATCTGACAGGCCCTGCAGCCACTGAGATTAACAAACACAGGCTTAGAGAAGCTGCACCAGAAGACCACATTACAGCCAAAAACTTCATCCTGATCTAGCTTCAAAAGAAGCAAGATGAGGATTCAGCCATGTGGCTTGAGTTGAAGGCAAGCGCATCTTGAGGGGAGCTCTCAGGATGCCATTAATTTTAGTTAAAAAGTGTTACTGCACAAAATTGAAGCATTGTTTTAACACCCTTTTCAGCTCCCTTAAACTCACAGCAGGCTTCTCCACCAATCCCACTGGTCAGGCTTGCTTTCTATTTCAAATGTTGGACTTCTTTAAGGAAATCTGAATCTGAACCATATAAAGAACAGCCACATTAAAATTCAAGCAAAGCCTTGCACCACAGAGTGGAGCTTTCAGGGCATCCATAGATTGTACAAATAACAAAATTAGCATAGTGCTACTGACAATTTTCAACATTTATCAGCTTTTTCCTCATTTTCTAAGCACAACCTCCAGAACAGAAGAAACAGGATTTTTCACCAAAACAGAGAAAGAAGAAGCCTCCCACAGCTCAGTATAATCTGCTTTTTCCTCTGCACCCAAACGCTCTGATCACTCCACAGCAACAAGATGGTGGGATGCCACCTACCAGCTCTCTCCACTAGTTAAAGTGCTTCTGCTTTCCTCCAGTTTCTTCTCCACAGCTTCCAGTTCAACAGCTGTCTGCTCTAAGAGTGCTGAGACAGAGTCCTGAGGAGAGAAAGAGGCTTCTTGTGAAGAAATGACTCTCAGAGAGTGCAGAATGCCCAGCCTCTGTGGTGAGAACAGCCCCAGAGCAGCCCCCAGCCCCACTGTACATACAGAGCTCAGTGCAGTCCTGTGAGCACAGCTGGCCCAGCTCCCCCAGCATGTGCAGCTGTGCAGCTCCAGCCTGATGTGCCCTGCATGTGCAAACTCTATCTTGACTTGCCCAGCAAGTTCATGGCAGCACTGTGATCTGCCTGGTGGGCAGGAAGGCTGGAGCTCACACATCACTGACACCACACCACGCCATCCCTCAGCTTCCTGAGCAGCAGATTTCAGTAAGTGCTTAGCCCAGGATGAGGGCATATCTGCAATCAACAAGTTAATTATTTTGCTGCCCCTAACAACATGCTCAAGTTGCAAATATAAACACACCAGTCTTCTCTATAGTAACAGCCACACAAACCCTCTGTTCAATTTAAGCAGTTGTTCTTACTGTTTTTTCAGTGCAGGGTACTTCAGAGTGGCTGCTTCCTTGTTTACTTTTCCTGTTTTGCTTCTGCTGATATTTATAACTAAGGAGGTTATACCAGCGTGTTGATTTCTCTCCGGATCTACATATTTCAGCAAGGCTAATTTGTGCTCCACCCTACAGAGAACAAGAACACAGTTTTAGGGTAATATTAAAATGAACAACTAGCACACCAGTCAGAAGAAATCAGAGTGAAAATCTAGGATTGCTTGACTTTGGCAAATGCAACAAAAAGAAAAATTGCCTGTTTACCCCATTTCAACACCACTTTATGTTTATGTTTAATTATTGTTAAGAGTCCAATCTAAGTAGCAAGTGTTTCACTACAGCTCCACTGTACAAGAATCCAGACATACTAACAGTGCTACTGCAGCAGGGAGAAATTACAGCCAGATCTTCAAGGAGAAAGAAAAGAGAACAAAGAGAAAGGAACAGGAGGGGATTACTCCCTTTCAAGAAATTTGCAAGGCTGACAAAAATCCCTGCCCAAACCCAGATGTTTTGGCTTTGTATATCCCATTTCTCTTCATCTGCCCTGTCATTTTTTAATATATTACATTTAGTACACAACCTGATGTATCCAAAACCAAAGTAATTGCTTCTCAAGTGCAATACCATAAATGTTTCCAAAAGGAAGAAAACTAGTTAGAGTTTGGCATCAAAGCATGAAGAAGAAATATCTAGTGGTCTGACAAGGTAGTTCTGTAACAAAACATTTATCTCATAATTGTTTTTCCTGATGAGAATTGTCATTGCAAAGAATGCTGTGGGGGAGAGACCACATAGCTAAAGATAATCAGGAAGGCTTTCACAGAAATTGCCATACCTCAAGAGTGTAACATCGTGCCTAATTAAAAAGGGGAAACAAACACAAAGTTATTAAAATAGAGCTGGATACTCACCAAACATTCTTCAAGGTGAGACTTATCTACAGTGCAAACATCGACTCTTAAAGTCTTCTGGCGCAAAGCCGGGTAGGAGATGGAAACCCAAAACACTTCATTGTACACGAGATTGTCTGAAGCTTCCAGCGGCCTGGTGCGGAACAGGCAGCTCGTGCTCTCCGAGCAGGGCAGCACAGCCACACGAATGTTCCTGTGGGAACAGCACTGCACTCAGCACTGCCCTACAGCAGTGCAGCTCCCCCCACACGCCCCTCAAAGTCAGCCTAAGCACCGTGGACAATGCTGTCCTTTCCTATTCTTTGGAGCTGCAGTCAAGTGAGAAAAGAGGAACATCTCGTCACAGCATCAGAGATGTGAAGTGGCACGAGTTGCCACAGACTTCATCCTTTGAACCTTGTAATCAGACATCATGGGATCCTGGTTTACATGGTTGTTTACATCTGTGCAACCTGTCACACTGCTCACATACCTACCGTGTGTAGGTAGGAACAGCAAAAACGAATCCAATTTTTGTCAGCTTATTCAGCACACAGCTGAATTTAAAGCCCTTGTGCTTGGAATGAGTCTAGCAGTAGCTGCTCATTTTCCCCACCTGTGCAGGTGTCCAAGGAGTTCTGAGCAGGACAAACTCCCTCTCTTCACTCGTACAGGTGCTCAAGGCACTGCTACAATTAAGAACCTCACCAGACAGTGCTCATTACAGGCAAGTCCTCCTCCAGCAAATACAGACCTTTGAGGAAAAAACTGCACCTTCAGTTTACAGGTTTATTAGTTCATAAGTGTCACCACACAAAGTATAGAAACATTTCAGGAAGGGTAAATTTTAAAGAGTGTGAAAAATCATAAGCCAAGCTCACTGTCATTCTCATTAGGATCCAACACAAATATATCAAGTGTGTTTATTTCACCCACTTACACTTTTTGATCTTGTTGTAACAGCAGTGCTGGAACATTACTCAGCTGGATGACCAATATTGCAAATTGTTTATTTTTTTCATCATATCTGAATCAGAAAGACACAGAAAAACATTATTATTAGAGAAGTCTGCCTTGGACTCTGTAGCTGAGTATTCCACACAAACAATACAAAAAATTTACAAATAAGAAAACACTATAATGGGACCATGAGTTGCCCAGAAGTTTAAAACAAAACCAGTTTCCTATTATGTCAAGTTTTGCTACCAGAACATCCAGAATATAGAACAGTCCAGAACATCCAGAATTTAAGGATTCAGATACAATGGACTGTAGATTTGACCTAATCCACACTGTTTTTCCTGGGGTCTAGTTAAATTGCTGCATTATAGCTACAATTTTTTGAGAGGCTTGAATGGCTGCAATATAGAAAAGTTACAAGTAAAAATACTTGAAGTAAAACAGTGAGGATGTTGTGAGTAACCTTTGGCTTTGGATGGCCATGACAAAGGAGTTTTGTATTACTTCTTCTTCTCAAATCCTACACAACTTCCAAGAAGTCATTTAGGGAGGATGCCTCTGTGCCTGCTTCCTACACCTTACCCACTACTGTGGGATCCACATGAGGTCAGGGATTGTTACTGCCACTTACAATCAGCAGTTTTCCCCACCCAAGCTGCACCTTTAAGGATTCTGCAGTCCAGCCAAAGGCTTTCTCCAGCCCAGCATTGCCAGTGCTCCTGTTGCTGGTTTGCACCCTCATACCACAGTATCACCAGTTGATTTCCACTGACATGGAAGAGGGCAACTGGGCCAAGAACCTCCTGGAGTCAAGTGTAATTCTTAATTATACTAAAAAAGGGCATTAGTTAGTTAATACTAATAGGACAGGAGAAGAAAACAGCACAGAAACACTATCTTTTAAATCCCATTTATTATTCTTTCCACTGGAAGGCAAATCCAGTAAAACATGTTGTACATACCTCATTGCAATTTGCACTTTGGCTGTTCCAACTGCTTCTGTATCATCACTGTCAAAAACCATCACTTCTGACACACATGGTCTGAAAAGAATGAAGACAATTAAGGATTTGACTTGCCTCTTATTGAAGTGTTTGCATTTAGGTGATACAAGATCTTTTCATTCAGTGGTTTGGTATATGGATTTTGTAAAATTAGCAGCTAAAATAAAGCCCATTTAAGAAGTAAGTGCAATCAGCCTTAGAGGTATGTATTACAGTGCTTATCAGCAGAAAGTCATATGTCTTCCCTCTTCACTGCCAAAAGAAAAAAAAAGCCACACAAAAGACTGCAAAAATAAGGCAGTGGGGGAATTTTTAAAGGGTTCCTTTGACTGGTTTTTAGTAAAAACGGCTGACTGCCCAGCAAGAGAAATACGACTTAACAACTGCAATCCTGTCCTGCATCATGACAGCAAAAATTCTCAACTTTTATTAGATTTAAGTAATTCCTTTGTTTCTTTAAGAAATCAAGCTTTCTTAAGCACATTAAAAGTGACAGAGAACACTGATTGGCCTTGCTGGAAACAGCTATTCTGCATCATTTCCCTCCAAATGTATTCCTCCTCCCAAGTTTTATGCACTGAAAGTCCCCAAAAGTACATTCATTGTCTAATTGACTCAAGAGGCTATGTTGTAGCACATGAAAACAGGATTAGCATTCTTCTCTCCTAAGTGTTTTCTGTATTACTGCTTAGCACTCTCTTGCATTTTGTTACATTTCAGCTGCAGAGGGTGGCTCATCCCACCCTCACCACTTGGACAGGCACCAAAATGACACTGGAGGCACCACTGGGGCTGGTAAGCTGATAGCCCAAAGAACACTATCACCAGACATGTGAGTGTGCATGGGATGCCTTCTGCCATTGTCCCACTCCCCTTTCCACAGAGCTCCCTACCCCTCTGAAGGGACACGGGCCCTGGGACCCCCAACTCTCTGACTGCTTGAGCCCAGGAGCTCTAATTTACAGAAACATTGCACTCCCTTGTCAAAGTGAATTGTGCTGTAAACATTAAAATTACTCATTTATCTAGAGAATTAATGAAGATAACTAATGAATGGGGGGGGGAACTTTCACCTCTACAGTTGTGTTTCGCAACTAATGACCCTGAAATTCACCTCAATGTGAATAAAAACAGTAGGAAAACCCAGGTTAGATGCAGCCAAACCAGGTCAGTTTAAGAACAGTACCTTCCAGTGAACTTTTTGACAAAGCCCCCACAGACAATCCAGAACACCAGCATAAGCAGTGACTCCCAGCTGTGCCCTTGGTGGGAGAAGTCTTGCAGGATCACATCCTGCTCTTGCTCCAAGCACTTGGGAACTGTATCACTGCATCTGCACAACCATCAGGCAGTTCAAGGTGCTTCTGCTCTTTTCCTTAAGCATCCCAAAGTCCCCTCACGCTGACTGAGGGCTGTCACTGACTGAGAGGAGGGGAGCTTTCCACCTGCCAGATGGCTTCACTTCCCCCCACCAAGGCAGCAGCCACAGCTTAGCAGCACCTTCACAAACAGGCCAGCTGTTCAAACAGCTCTCTGTGAGCTTCCTTTCAGATGCTTCTATTATGGGAAGCATAGGTCATTCTGATAATCAAATTCAACCTACTCACAGTTTTTTCAGAAGTATTAAGAAACCTGAGACTGAGAACTTTAGCCACCATATTAAAAAGAAAGGAGATAAGCAGTATTCCAGCTGACTTTTGTGCAGAGCCAAGTCATTGGCTGTGTCCTGGGGAGAGATCTGATGCCTACCTTTGCACAGAAGCCTCGTACACCCCACTGTCTCCAGCAACAGATTCATCAGACACTGCAGCTGACACACCCGCCACCTTCAGCGCCGGCCCTCCAGCTGTGTTCGTACCTATCAGGAAAGCACAGAGGAAAACCAAAAGCAGCTGTTAATGAAAACAAACTGTCTGGATAGGCAGCAGCTTTTCTCTTATCCTCCCCTTGAATTGCCTTTTTTCCCCCAGACAGGTATTGTTAAGCAACAGCACATTTCTGAAGACAGAGAGGACACAGGTAACGCAGGCTGAGCTCAAAGGTGGCCTTGAAGTGAGGCAATGTGCAAAACTGCCCTGGAGAAAAAGTCCTGGGAAAACAGGAGGAATAGACTGTGTGGTGGAGCTGAGAGAGGGTTTCATTGCACAGTGAGTGCCCATTTATTCCCTGGGCTCTGCAGCAGTGTGAGGGCTGAGGTAACACATGGGTTGGGGCCAGCTGCCTGACCCAGCACCTCCCTGGGCACAGGTTCTTGCACAGGAAATGCTTCCAAAGCCCTGGACAGGCAGGGGGGTACCCATGACATGATGAGCAACATTCAGAACCAGCAGGACTTCTAAATTCTGGTGAACTTATAAATATGAACCAATAAACCAGGTCCTACTGCCATGCACCCTTAGGCAGGCAGCAATCATTCTGCCCCCAGCCACCCAGAGGACAGTGGCTGGGCAAGCACTGCTGAGCAAGCTCTGGCCAGGTATGGATCATGTGGAGCTGCATATCCCACCTGGAGAGCTTACAGCAAGTTTAGTTTCAAGAGGGGAACAGCAAAAAAAAAAAAAAAAAAATCACCTAAATCCAAAACGGACAGAAGGCAGGGCCAGAAAGACCAGGTTAACTAGCTGAACAGGGAGAGAAAGAGAGTTGTAGGATTTAAAAGAGCAGTCATATGCAGCAATGTAGGGAAAAGGGAAGAGAAACCAAAAATGAAGCAAGTTTTGCACAGAGGTGCTATCTCACATAAATTTCTTGTGCTTCAAAACAGGGAAGAGATTCTCCCTGGAAACCTGCATATTCTGCATCCTTCCACTTGAACATTTCAGTGGAGAGGAGCTGCAGCCCAGAGTCTGGAGAACTCCATCTGCCAACGTGGCTAACGAGTGCTGGGCCATACCAAGCCAGCTCTTGGCTTTCATCCTCAGGGATGTGGGAGACCTGCTCCTGGAGTGAGGAGGTTCCACCCTGGGAGCAGCTGGAACCCCACAGCATCAGAGCAGTACACTCCTCTCCAAGGGGCTTTTGTTCTTCAGAAGAGGTCCTTCTTTCCCATAGACTTAGACAAGCACATGCCCTCAGACCAATATATGGTTTCCAATGCATATTTTCTTTATTACAAAGCAAACTTGGGTTTTGGTTGGTTTTCTGGGCTTTGAGTTTGTTTTTTCAGATTTTTTTGGGTGTTGTTTTCTTCACAGTTTCACAAAGCCACTTAAAGAATTAAATCCAGCTTTGAATAAACTGGTGGAAAAGTGTGCAAGGGTTATGGAATACCATAAGGACTTGTAAACCAACAGCAGAGGGTGCTACAGGTAACCCAAATACTTTGAGATACCTGGGCCACTTCGGGCCCATTTATCCACAGATTTCTTTCACACTACAACCAAACGGCATTTCTCATCTTGGTACTCCCATAGAACCACTGGACAGAAATAGAACGTCCAGACTCTTCCCCACAGGCCATTCCACATGAATAGAAGGTAGCACCTGTAACACAATGTATCAGTCATTAACTAAAACAAATGGATCCATTTAACACTGGCATTCCGGGTTTAATCCATCCTCCCTCCTGGCAGGTGCCAGGGCCAGGCCCCTGCAGTGCTGTGGATCATAGGCACATGGGCAGGGTCAAAACCTCTCTCCTCAATGCTCCTTCATACCTCCTAGTCCATGGTTTTAATAGGAAAATAACTTCTTCCCCACTGTCTGGCTTCGTCAATCTGATTCTGAGTTTTACACACCAAAGGCTGCTCTGGGAATCCCTTTACACGGGACTGGCTCACTGGGAAAGGCACTGCAGGTTGGTCTCCACACACCAACCTCTCTTTCTCCCTCAGCTCCCAATGCCATGGAGTCATTCCAGCCCAGAAAGCCTCATTCTTGAGCACCTCTCCCAAGCACCTCAGGGCCAAGGGGAGTGAATGCAGTAAGTGACAACAGTGAAGTGAGTTCTGTACAGCAGAGTGCTACAGTGTAAAGCTGAACAAAGATGAAGGGTTCCCTGGCAACAGTTCCAGCCACTCCTTTCCTTACCGGTTTTGGAAAAGACTTGGAAAGCTCAATCCTTTCATGCAGCTAATTAACACAAAATTTGGACTTTCTGTTTTTAGCCTTAGGTCTCTGAAGAGATATCACATTAATTAGAAAGTTTATGGAAGAGTTCAGAACTGACTCAACTACCCTCCATTTTACCAAGTAGGTGGATAACACTACCTGTGTTGTTTCACCTTTTTTTTCACTCACATCAAGAATTTGAAATTTGCTCTTCTCTTCCTGCCATTTGCCCTTCCATGGGCCTTGAAGAGTCATGCACTGTCCTCACACCCAGACCATTTAATCAGAGAATGCTGGACCCTGCCAGATTCCAGGCTTTACTATTCATTTCCCCTACATTGCTCAGGTGTTCAGGCAAGAAAGGCAACCTTATTTCAGTTTCAGAGCTAGAGGAGGTTCTGCTTCATCAGAAGGCAGCAGCAAACCCTCAGCTGTACTGCTCAGCTCTGCTTCCAGGACTCGTGAGCGTGCTTTGCCAGGGACAGACCACCCCAGAGTCGCCCCTGCGTTTTGGGTGTTACACTGAAACCCCACTCCCAAAATGCCTGAGGAGTAGAATCTCATCTCGTTATTGCCCTGAAATAAACTACTTATGGTGATTATTTTGTCTGCTGACTGGCTAACAGCAGTAATCACTTAATCTGCTTAACACCTGAGCTTTCACTTTAACAGCCTTGGCAAATCTTGAAGAGCTAAAAAGGTTAAAACTAATCAGTGCCCAGTTCTAATAAGAATAATTAGTGTTTCCTACTCAAATGTATAATACCTCTTGCTTGTAGGAAAATGGTAGCTCCAAGGGGAAGATTTGCTCTTGTGTTTTTTATTGTGTTTTAAATACTGTCAGCCTTCTTATTGCAGAAGGTGGTGATAACGTGGTACTAGTTCTCTTTATTCACACAGGCTGTTCAATAATCCCATGAAAAACAAAAGCAAACTGTGCTGCTGGTTCATAGGACTATAGCTTGCAAGTTTATATTGCCTTTAAAGCTCTTCCTCACTGCAGCTACAAATCCAGTCCTTTCACTCGTTGGATTTAACCCAACTACAATCACAAGGGCTTCAGACAGGCCCTAGCACTGTGCCCTGGCTGTGCCAACTGCTTTCCATCCGCTTCAGCCCATCCATTCCAAACAAGGATGAACCCTTCCCACCCACCAACAAGCCATATGCATATATGAGAACATCCACTATCTCTAAATGTCTTATTTTATCATGCTTACAATCTAAACACGTTTTTGTTGCTAAGAGACCAAAACAGCAGAATTTGAGCACAGCCTTGACACGTCTGCTCAACTGAAATGAATAAATTCATTGCCACTGATTTACTGGGAACCAGAGCAGGATCTTATGCACACCAAGGTGGTGGGGAAGGATTATTATAATTACGATAATTTGTTAACTATTAAGCTATATGGCTTTTCCAGCCCTCCTCAAAAGCTTGGTCAAAAACTTCTCATCAATATGGCACTGCGTGTCTCCCAGACCCAAAACAATAGATGACATTCTCAGTAGTTTAGTGCCAAATCAAACCAGGAATTCCACCAGAACCATTTACATTTGCACATGAAATCCCTGTGATTTGTGTCCACATGTATCTGTCTACAATAAAAACACACCTAAATCAGTCTCCTGCAAGACTCATTAGATCAGTATTTTTGTGTAATAATTAAAATACCAACCCCCCCTCCCAAACAAGACAGAACACAGAGTTGAAAACATTTTTCAACATAAAGCTAACAAGACGACTGCTTTTGAAACACTTGCTTCTCAATGCTTTATGAATGACATTAAATATAAATGCATGCAGTGCATGCAAATCTTTTCTTACCATACCTTGACCTAGATGTTTATCTCCTGCTCGAGGCTCTTCCAGTCTACAGTTGCCATTCCCAGTGTTTAGGCTGAGTTCTGACAGATTTGCACTTATCTCTGCATCATCAAAATCCATATGGCTTGAGAAGGCATCACCAGCTAGGAGTGGGTCTATCACCAGTGGAGAGCAAGGTGGGGATGGAGAAGAGAGAGATGACCTTGGGGACAGCGATGTCATGGATTTGGGAGTGCCAGACAAGGACCTCAGAGCCTGCATCCGACTCGTGGTGTCTGCTTTTTGAGTTTTTGCTACTTCATTCTCATGAATAGTGGTGATGCAGCCTGATGGCCTAAACCCAGTGGCTCCTTCCAAGAGCAAGTCAAGCTTGTTTTGATATTCCGAGTCCAACTGCTCCAGGTGCTCGTAGTAGAGATCAGTGAAACTAGCTGAGGTGGATGAATCCTGGCTGGAGGTGGCAAGAGAGCCTCTGCTAGATGCAAGAGAACCAGGGCTGCTGCTCGAGGAGAGGGAAAGCATGCTGGTGGAGAGACTGAAGGAAACAAGTCAGAAAACCATGACACTGTATCTTCTGATTTCTCATGAAAACACTGCAATGTCACCACATCTCTAAGCCCACAGGGTGTTGCTTTGTTAGCTCAGGCCACACGCATTAGTCCCCAGAGCAATCCAGAACCACAGTCTACATGGCAGAAACGGCGGGGCACTGCTCAGTAAAACAGCATCAATCATACACATTTTCCTACTCACCAGATGAGACTCCTAAGAGTCCTTGTTTAGCCAAAACAACTCTCATGAACAGGTTCAAACCAATTAAAATTAGTGCCATTCCCCTCCTCCCACATCTCTCTGGAAAGTGTCTATGGCTCCTGTTAATCTCCAAAGCAGACCACAAAAGCCAGCAAGGCCCATGCAAGAAGATGAAGTTATTGCAATGAACTGTCTGACCATATGGAAATTTTCTTGCATTTGCCTCAATCTTGGACCTGCAGCCAAAAGGCAATATCACAGCTGCCTGGAACTGGCCCTCAGAGATCACAGCAGCCAGCAGTTCCCCCAAAGCTGGCAGGATTTCTCCTTGTGAAATGTGACTGCTACATGGAATCCAGGGCCAAGAGAGCAAGGGAAAAAGTTGGGGCAGGACTATGAAATCAATTCACACGCCTTATTTATCCCTGGTGTTCTAGCTCCAGAACATAACTGACAAGAAAATTCATTTTAAGCAGGTGCTGCATAGATGAGAAAGTCCAGACACCACAGCACAGTTTTCTGCTCAGGAGACCCAGTATTCCAGTAGTGACTACAACATGTACCATCTCTAGAAATTCCATTTAAACCAACAATCCTGCTCTGCATATTGAAGTCCTTGGTCATTATTGACCCTCACTTCAAACAGGGATTAGCTATTGAAAAATTTCTGAATATGTATAAGTGGCTTAAGTTGCCCCACTGAAAAACAGTGAGATATTAATAAGCCTAATAATCCCTTATTTATTATTTATAGGGTAAAAGCTGGAAGCTACATTTGTATAATTATGCCCATGACCTTATGAGAAAAAGGCAAGTATGCTGTATTTAGCATAATTTTGGCAGAAAAATGTCTTCTGACAGATGTACACTGCATCACATTTGTTCAAAAAAGCTTCTGATAGATGTTTTTGCATATTGGCAGTATATACACATCTGTTGAAGCCTAATGAATTTACAGCTTTTCAGTGTACTTTACTATGAAAAGGGAGGGGTTTTAAATTAATCTTTTCCCTGTCAAAAAACTGGGCTCAACTTCCTTTTGTACATGCCTTTGAATGCCAGACATTTTGCATTATGGGGTTAATAACAAACACTTATTCTTATGAAGGAGCATGCCAAGAACACTGGGCACACAGTTAGGAAGAAATTAGTTTCACATGCTTCTTGGTCACCTCAAAAGATCCCTAATCAGCTAGGTGAAATGAAAATATGATGCATTTCCACTGCATAAAAGCCTCACAGATAGCTATTCTCCATGCTGGCTTATTTACATGTCAGTCTTGCACTATGATTTCTTTCCAGTCTTTTCGGTGTCATCTTCACAAAATGAAACAGAATCCAAGTGGAGCAGAAGCTACAAACAGAGCAAATTCAGTACACACTGGTAGGAAAAAACCTCAACCAAACAAAAACCCCACCAAACCTTCTTGCTATCAGAATGATAAAAATACAGTTTTAGCAAAATGATTTGGCCTTAGGGCCTGCAAGTCATGCATTAGTCTGGAAATAGCAAAACTACAGCCTGAATTAGAAGCCATTCTTTACACCATATGAACCACAACAGATTCAGGGATATCTCTATCTCTGTCCACATTGCAAGCAGCAGCATACTTGGAATTAAGAGAAATAAGATCATTCCTACATTAATGTGTAGTTGCATTAGTAAGACTGACTCCACTTTCTGTCTGTTAAGCTGTCTCTAACATACTTTATTAATGTAATACTTCAGTAATTCAAACTTCAGTGAATAAATCTCAGCTATCCCTAGTCACCTAAATATCACTGAAACAGAAGGGACTGTGTAAACTCCTGCTGTGAGACAGAGGCATCACCAGGAGGTTGTTCAGCCCTTTGAAAAGCACCCACCTAAACCAACCTATGATCCTAAGGCTTCTCCTTCCACTGACTACACAGGGGCCTCAGGTGACTGCTGGGACTGAAGGGCCTTTCAGCCCCCAGCTGGGAGCTGGAATTGTTGGCAGAGAAAGGCAGTGGCACAATGTGCAGCAAAAGCAACTACAGCTTCTGGAAAGGGTCACCTACCTCTTCAGCTGGGTGTGCAACATGGCAACCAAGCGGGTGGTTTCCTCCAGCTCTCGGACAAGCTGATTTCTTTTGCTGTTCAGCTTCAGTCTAAGAGAAGATCAAGGAAAGAGATGAGCTAAAGCAGCATTTACTATTTTGAATAAGGAGTAAAGGAAAAATCTACTTCTTTTGCTGTGAAATACTACAAAAGCTGATAGGAATACACAGGACAGAATTTGGTCAAGATGTGTAGGTGTTTACCAGCTTTAGAAAATTTTAAAATGCAGAACTCAGTCCTGAAAACATTCACAACAAGAGAAAATAATTCCAGCTGGTACCATAAAAGTTAATGTTTCTAGGACCAGGCCTCAAAAGAGCTGGGCAGATTTTACTCACTACACACAATTGCATTTCTACAGTTACTGTGCTAATAAAAGTATAAATGTTTTCATTTCCTTCCACTAAATTCTATGGATGACTAAGGGTTACTTGATTTAGTTATTAACCATCTCATTACAGCTTTACATTACTGGCTTTAGCAGCATCTCAGCTTTATTTCCCACCTGAATTGGTTTGAGACAAACATATGTGCATGTGGGTGCTCACACCCTAACTGAGCAGGCCTCTGGACACAAAATCCTTCCCCATAAATGTGGGATGTCTTTGGCACTCTAGAATGTGACCGTATTCCCAAAAATCCCAAATGAAGGTGTTCACCTTATGGCAAGACCAGAACCATTTGTCAAACCACAGGTACTTCAGGCAGGTGAAAGTGTCACAGCCAAGACATTTACATTTTTTCCAGCATGATAAAACCATGAAAAACCTATGCAGAAAATTGGTGTCATCTGGACATTGACCAGTAGAAGGAATGAAAATACAGAGCCAAAGAGAGAGTGAATGCAGTGTGCCTATTCCATATGTGTTCAAGACTGCAGCTACCAGAAACACTGCTGAGCCACCCTCATTAATACATCCAGACTGTAAAACACCTGTAGGCAATGCCTAATGCAGTATTCATCCTCACTGTACATTCCCGTGAGATCTCCCCCTGCAACACAGGTAAAATTAGGGAAGAAAGTTGGCATTTTTTTCAGCTAGTTTAGATTCACAGGATATTCCCTGCAAGCCCCACAGCCCTGTCAAATACCAGATCCTACAGGAATCACATACAAGGATGCTCAGAACAAACAGCAAATTTAAGAAATTTAAAATTCCATCTGCTGACATTTACCAAGGCCCAGAGTGCACAGCCAGTGTAGAAGCTGCTGTGAGGTGCTGGCTGCATACAGAAATGTTACACTACACTGGGCTATTCTGAGCATTCTTGACACTCCCATAAATGATCCATTGTCGGAACAGCAACCTTTCCCCACTAGCACAGTAAGTCTTGCAGATGGGTTGTTTGGGAGATGAGTTCAGAAGCTTTCTGACTGGAGTGTCCTGGGAATGCGAGGGCACTGCTGTGGGCAGTCAGCCAGGGGATGCTGGTGCTTGCTCCCAGTTATCTCTTGTCCAAAAGGGCACTGCCCTGTGCCCACTGACCCACCTCTCAGTGAGAGCTTTGCTCTGAGTGTCCCTAGCAGCCTGAAGGTCTTCCTCCAGGCGCCTCCTCTCTGTCTCCAGTCTCTCCACCTCTCCTCGAGTCCACTTTCTGGGGCTAATAAATCTCATTTCTTTTAGGAGCTCCTCCTTTTCGTTAATCAGTATCAGACGATCCCGCTCAGAGTCCAGCACGCCAGGCCAGGCCTCGCTGTCCAGCTTAGCCAGCTGGATTTTCAGGTTTGCTATTCTGCAGAGGAAAAAAAACCCAGTTATTCCCTGAGGAGTGCCTGATCTCCTGATCCAGACATGCAGAGGTGCATCACAACCAACAGCAGCTTCCAGAGCCCTGAGGAAGGCTCTCAGCTCCAGGACAGCCACCCTCAGCCCCCTTTACCAGAGCTGGGATGTGGACATGCAGAATGGGATTTTAACTCAGGTTTGTTCACAATGGAAAATGAAGGTTCTAGCTAATATGCAGAGTCCACCAGTCAGGGAATAGTACAACAAAAATTCTGGATGTCAGAAAAGATGATCAGATATGCTACAGATGTTTCATATGCATTATAGCTGTGATCTCAGAGTAGTTGGTGTGGAGGATATGATGTGATAATTACCTACTCATTAATCACTTTTATGGAAATAACTGTGTACTCCCCATATATGATTCATATAAGGATCAGTGGTTAGTCAAAAGCTTAGAAACTCTTTTTTGTCTTTACCATGAGGAAGTTAATATTTCCATGCTGCTACTGCAAAAATCCACCTGTTGATTCAACAGTAAGCATTCTGGACACATTGAGGAGCTACACTACTTATGGTGCAACCTGCACCTCAGGATGTGAGGAGTTGGTAAGGAAAGGTGATCCTACCAAAATCCAGAGCTGCTGATTTGCATCAGAATCAAAGCCTATTTTCATTAGAGGTATCATTCCAGATTTCAGTTGAAAGCCTGTCCTTCAGCACCACATCAGCTCAGGGAGGAAGATAATGGCTAAAAGCAACAGCAATATGGATGTAGAATTTAGCAAGAGCTTTGATTGACAGAGGAGGAGAGCACAGCTTATGGCAGGTAAGGAGGCTGCTCACTGCAAATATCTGCAGGTCCACAAATAGTCAGCTTTGCAATGCAACGTACAGAGAGAAGCAGAGAACAAGCAGCAGGCCAGGATACAGAACCAAGGGCAGTAATGTCAATCTTCCCAAAGGAAGCTGCCTCCTTTGCACTCACTAACCTACAACTCTTCAAGATCTGACAGGCTGATCATGGTAATTTGATGAGAAACAATAGTACAGATAACTCTGGATTAGAATTACCAAGGACCTGTGGTTCTGAACTCACAAAATCCAAAAAATCAAGTGGGAAGCAGGGAATGGGAAGGACAGAATGGGCTGGGATGAAAATATTAGAAAGCAAACAAGGAGAAAAAGTATTTTGCAAGATATTTGCAAAAAAAAAAAAAAAAATTCACCTGACTGAACATCAGAGAGGCAAGGCATATATGCCCCTTCATGTGATGGACTCAGGTTAATCCCTCACTCAAGTTTAGCAAATACATAAGAAATGGAAGTGACACGTAAAATGGATGTCCAATATGCTTCTCTCTTTGAAAAGGGCTTTGTGATCTGGTGACAGACTGACTGTACTTTAACTGGGTGCAGCAAATAGTTGCAGGTACTGATCTGGATTCATCTCTCTAGAATTAGGTTTATGCTGCAGAAGTGCAGAGGATGGTGTGTGCTTCCTCCAGCAAACCAGCACACAGGCAGGCACAGAGCAAATTTAGTGCCAACCAGCAAAATCAAAGTGTGTGGAATACGCAATAAGATGCAGATCTGGGCAGCAGCAGCTACAAGGCTCCTGAATGGCCTTGAAGGATAAAACTTTGTCCTCCAAGCTCCAGAGGCCAAGAGGAACTGGAGCCTCGAGAAACCCTGTGAAGGATTAGGCTCACACACACTGACCTGCCTCCACCAGCACAGGAGACAGACGTGAGATCACCTTTCTGAAGAGCAGCATCACTTTCTGTAAACCCATTTCCCACAGCAGGTTGCTTACCCTAATGAAGTTCCATAATTGACAGATATTCAGCTCAACTATTTTTAGGTCGTCTTAGGAGCTGTTTTGTTTTTGAGTGCCTGATTAAGTGCAATACTGTGCTCCAACAAAGAATTAACAGTGGCATTAATTCATAATCCAAGAATTCCTCTGTGCATTTTGAAGGGATATGAGTCTAAGAGGATTGGCTGGCATAAATCTGATCAGTTTTGGCATACATTTGCATGGATATGGCTTTTCCACTGGAATTTGTTCTCTATGCATTTCTGAGTCTAAAAGCTTTGTTAAACTAACCTCCAGTTTTACTTTTGGTACATGATTGTTATTTTCCCCCTTCTCAGTTAAAAGGAGGTTTATTATTCTGTTTTTCCAATAAGACAGCATCATCACAAAAGAGACACATTGCAGAAGGTCTGCACTTGGCTGAACACTCCAGCCCTTCAGCATTCACTGCCTGAGTCTGAACTGCACCACTGCTGAGCCAGGCTGGGCTTGCAACACTGGCCTCAGGTCACATCACCTTTCTGAATGGCCACCAGACTGAACAAATACAGAACAGGAAGCTCAAGTTTTATTTAATTGTTTTCTTTCTCCCTAGAAAAGGCAGTTAGATGATTTATTCATTGTCATAACAAGGTTATTTTTGTTAATTAGGGTAAGTTAGTACTTTCTATTACTATGAAACACAGGCATAGCACGTAAAATTTTCAGACTCTGGAGATTGTTCAGAGCACATGCATCTCCACAGGAGCATAAGATGTGTATCTATAACCAGTAATTAACAATCCTGTATCAGATAAGCTTCTGTTCTTGAGAAAAAAAAAAACACAAAGTGGGAGGTGTGGTTTAAAAACTGACCAGTCAAATACCCACCATCATTGTAATGTTGTTTAATGTGACATTAAAATATTTCATTTTAGGAGATTAAAAAACCATACTTCTAAAATTCCTGAGTTACCATCAGTCACACAGAACCCAAGCTGAAACTTTAACTGCTGCAGTTAGAACCCTGCAGGGTGCAAGCGCTACACAACTGAGTCACTGCTACATCTATGGAACATACAACACAATTTAGTTGCATCTCTGATTACATTTATATTGCAGCAGCTATTTCCTTGCTGACATGTAGCAATGACAACCTTTTTGACATGATATCCATTATCAGTTTTGAATATAATTAAGCCAAATGTTTGTCACTGTAGCTGCCCTGTGTCTTTTTTTGGGTTTTCTATTATCTGCTCTAGGAGTATGTTGTCTGTCTGAGCTGTGCCAGGAAAGGATGTGGTGGTTGGAAAGGGAACAGGGTCCTGGCAGTTCTGGTGTGGTGAAGTTCAGTCAGATATTCACCCATATCTGAGCTTTTAGTCTGGTTCACAGCAATGGTGCAGTGTCTATCAGAGCCTGTTTTCTGAAGCACCAGCCCCTTACAGATCTAGCAGCTCTAAACTAATTAACGTGGGACCATCTTGATTTAAACCTTAAGTGTCACCTTTCCAGATACTGCAGAGCTAATATACAACATGTATTTCCATCACTTGGTTCCTTCACAGTACGTGCGTGGGCAAAGTACTTAGTCTTCTATTGTGTTTTTGGAACATTTTAATGCTGCTGTGGGGACAGGAAATACTTCTAACATCACTAGGAAGAATTTTGACAGGAACAGAAGGTTCCTTGTGAGTCACTATATCCATAGTATTGTTCCAGCTCTAAACCAGTTGAGGTATTTGTTTCTGCAACTCCTACTAAATACTGTGCCAAAACCATGGTGCTTTGATAGCTGGAGATCTTTTCATTTTAGCATCAACTATTCATGACCATTTAGATCCACCTTTCTTCATGAGAATGTTTTTTAGACTTTGAGAAAAACCCATAGATGACATAAGACAAACATGGGGTAGGAGCAGCAAGTATTCTTTAACTGCAGGTTGTGTTGTATGCCCCTCATCATCACTTCAAATGAACCACTGTGCTGTCTTTATAAAGTTCTCTCTCTTTATAAAGAGCATATTAAATATATTCTCAGGCTTGTCACTATTTGCTTGCCCCTCTGTGGAAAAGATACAGGATAAAGGAAGAGTATTCCTCTTCAATCTGAATGTGTAAAGTCAGTGTGAATTAGGTTGAAGCCTTCAGCAAAGCTTAAAAGTAAAAGGCAATTTTAACACTTTGAAATTAACCACTGCATCTGAAGGAATGGTATTTTTAATGTTGCTTTTAAAAGTCATCGAATGATTTGAATGTTAAGGTAGTTTGGCAAATCTTGGACTGACAAAATAAACAGTTCTGATAGAATTGCTCCACCTAAGAAAAGAAGCACAAATTTGTGTCAAAAGCAGTTGGGCACAGGGTTTTTGACAACTGCCACAGACACAGATTAAATTTTATGCCACAGAGAAACATGGCCTATGGTCCATGCCAGTACACCAAAATGAGAGCATTATGAGTAACATCAGCCTTAAGGCCCTCATTTCTAACCAGAGGCTGGAGGAAAAGCCTTTTCTTTGCCCAAGCACAGATTGTACCACACATCTGAACTTTGTTATTCTGGAGTTGCAAAGTCTCTCTAGAGCAGTTAAAAGTGAAGAAGGTCATCCCCAGCAATGGTTGCATCACTGAACAAAGACTAGGCAGCCAAAGTCTAAGTAATAATTCTTGGTGGTTTTTCATTTAACTACACAGTTGTGTTAGCTATTATCTATTAAAAAGTAAATCCTGAAAAGCTTTTGCTTAAATTGGCCTGTTAAGTAGATACATTATTTTTAATCTATTCTTCATTCACCTGAGATCAGAGGGCAAAGGTGAAAACTTACATTCTTACAGATAAGCTCTGGAATTGCAGCCATTGACCATAACACCATGTAAGGTGTTAACACAATATACATTTCTCCTTATCACACTTAGGCATGCAAGCATTCATTCATTTCGAGTAAGGCAAGGAGATGCCTTGCAGTACACTCTCCTTATTAGGAGTGGGGAAACACTGGCAACAGGTAGCAGAACCACTTATATCCCCATAGGTGTGGCCAGACTGAATTCTTTATGTATTAGTCACACCTTAGTAATTTTAGGATGGTTATTTATTTCTTGAGAGATAACACTGGCGAAAAAAGCCTAGTGCCTCACTGACTCAGAAATTACCACATTTACTTAGCAGCAATGCTGGGTTTCAGTCTGGTGGCACCTCTTTTAGTGAAACTTATCCTCAGAACGAGCTGTGTGACAACCAAAAAGGGCAATGGGCCAAAGAATTACCTTCTCTTTGCCTCTTCATACTGCAGCCGTAATCGCACCTTCTCGGCCAGCTGGTTACTGCTGCTGGCAACAAACTGAGACAGAGACATCAAATCAGCAACTTAGGAACCACTTCTCTTTGGATATTACCTTGACACTGTTACAAGTGACACTTGATCTTGTCAGTCATTTCCTAGTTAAACCAATCACAGAAAAGGAATATGCTACATTTAAATAAATTTTTCATCATTTCTTCAAATACTTGACCCCTGAGAAGATTTAAAGGCTTCTTCTCGCCTAGAAAGAAGAGAAAATCCACCACATCTGTCTCGGGCTTCTATTTCTGCGACCATACAAATACCTTTGCAATCCTTCTTCTTAAATGACCTTTGCATCCTTAAGTGCTACATTGCATTTTGGTTTGGATGACATCTTGCTTTGGCTGTAAAGTCTAAAAGACAAGGGACATCCCATCATGCCCAGATCTGCAGATCTCTACTAACATGTCTGGCCCTGACTGTAAGTGGCTGCAAAACTTTAAGTAAAGGTTCACAGGAGAGGCTTTGTGCTGTCCTGTGAGAAACAAGATGTACCCCCAGCACTGATTGAGTCCTTAGCAAGGCTGGAATCAACCTGACACTTCTGATCTACTTGCACGTGTGAGACTGAAGATTTATGAGCACTACAGCTTTGGTGGCATCAAAATATCTGCACATAAGCTGTTGATCTCACTTGTAACCCAGTGAAAGCCAAACACACTCAGGGGAAGAGTTCTCATTGGAGCTTAGCCCATACAGACCTGCTGAATGTTTCTTGTCTTGTAACTTAACATTGCTATAAAGAGCTAAAGGAGTATTTGTATCACACAAGCTACACCTACAGGCAAAATAAATCTTCCTTCCCTTTTATTCCTCCCTGGGTTCCTCTGACAGACACAGTGTGGGGAAACATCGGGATGCCCTTAGAGATACATTAACACTGCTCACAAAAACAAAGTCACACTGCAGTTTAAACCAGAAGTTATGATTTCACAGAAACTTGTCTGTGCTTGGAAACTCATGGTGAGGTAGTTCTACACACATATCAGAGGAATGTCTCCATGTGCACAAGGCTTCTCACACGTTACTCACATTTCCTGAAACATCTGTCTGGGAGCTGACATCCAGGTACTGCCGGGGGAGCAGAGGGCTGGAGCTTTCCACAGACACGCTGCTGGCCCACAGCTCTGACTGGGATCCTCTGTCATTCACAAAGCTGTCTTTTAACCTGGCTAAGCTCTAAAACCACAAAAAAAAAAATCATGAGGCGAGCTCACTTCTGCCCAAAGTACCTCAACAGCTACATAACTTTAGCCTAACTCCATGACTCAGGTCTGACCATGCTTGCTGTGCCCACTCAGACGCTGCAAACTCAAGGTCAGGCATGGCTGGACTGTGTTTTATACTTTTCATTTCCAGCATCTGAAGAACTGCAGAGGCTGTGGTCCAACCAAACCCCAAAACTAATAAAAAATCTCAATTACGTCTCTGAAATACAAAATACTTAAATTACTTCTCAGAAATTCAATCTTCTAGCAATGGTGACCCAGAATACTATACAGTCATCTTGTTTCAATACCTGAATGAGGTCTTGTTTTTCCTTCTCCCCTGATGTGATGGCCTTCTTGAGAGCTTTCATTTCACTTAAAATGGCTTGTGCCTCATCAAGTTTGTAGCCACCTTGAGTATCAGACATTTTCATGTCAATTCTGTATAGAAATTTTAAAACAACCAGTAAGCTAACACTTAATAACAACCAGTTAATTGAATCATCCTAGATGTATGCATCTTGACATAGATTTTAAACAAAAACATGCTCCAAAGTATAACAAGGGCAACAGAAGGAACAAAGGACCCCACTCCCCACTGCCCAGGTTACTCCACTGAGCAGTACACTAAGCTTCAGAACTCTGATTTCAGCAATATCATCATCTCTTTGACTCCTTAGGGAGGACAAAGGTGCACATAAATCCCTAAAAAAGTGTGTTAGGGCAGACTGCTGCTACCTGCCTTGTTCCTAACCTAGAGAGGATCAGCTTAGCCATCTATGAGAACCACCTTATTTTCAGTCATGATTTCAAAGGCACAGACTCCCAAGCACAGATGTATTTGCTTGTACAATCTAATTACGAGGCACCTCATCCTTCCCTTTTCTCAAAGGAGTTCTACCATGGCTGACCTTTACAATAAATATTTATCTAAGAGATGCCAGATGTCTAGTCACACAAAGGCAGGCACCTGAAGCTTTTCCTGCCCTTCCACTCCACCTCCAGTTTTTCCTCAGTGCCCTACATCAATGGCTCTTACAATTAAGACAATGGGCTGTAGTGCCATCCATACTGAGTAAAAGAGAGTATCAGTTAACCTTTTTGCCATGAAGTCAGTTCTAATGTGGTCAATCCCACACAGGCACTGATTTGAGAGAACTCCCCCATGGCTGTGTACTGCTTGAAGCCTAAAGATATCAGCAGCAGCATATTTCTGCTTGTGTTATTTAGGCAGCTATTTATAAATGTAGTGGGGGATGCATTGCAAGCCAGAGATGTTCTGAAAAAAAAAAAAAAAGATCTTGAGAACACACTTACTTCTTCAGTGTTTGAAATCCATGCTCTTTGTACTGGAGCTCTTGTTTCATGTGAGCTACTTCTCTCTTGAGTTTGTTAACCTGCAGCAAGGTGGCACATTTTAGAATGCTATTTTATATGAATACTTAGGTACAGCACTACTCGTTCAATTCAAGACTTATTCAGTGTAGACAGTACTCTAAACAAAGTTTCCAGGCAATCAGCCCATCTCAAGAGCAGCAAACAGCCCTGACTGCCTCCTCATCAGGACTTTATGCAGTAGCTGCTATTCCACCTCTTAACAAGGGGCTCAAGGGAAGTTCCAGCCACATCAGTAGAAAAGTTGAAAAAAATTCAAAAAAGACAGCAACAAAACATGTCACCTTCGCTCAGAAGTGTTTAAAACCTTCCCAGGCATTAAAAGACCTGCTAAGCATCAGGACAGAAGTTACCCTGCAGCACCTAAAGCCACCCTCCAAGCGCCCCAATGAAAAGGCTGCACTGCAGGAGTAACACAGCAGGATGATAATCCATACTGTAAATCCACTGACCCTACAGCTTGCTGTTTTATATTCCTCCACAGAGGCCACACTGACCTACTTTACTTTAGTCCTTTCTTCCTCCCAAACTGAGCTCTGCATGAGAGCACACCCTCCCCTGCTGACAGCCTGCACTAAGCCCTGCACAAAACAGCTGCCAGTCCCTGGGGAAGACCCGCAGCTCTCCAGCACTGGAGGAGCCAGCATGCAGCTCCCCATCCCACAGCCATCCTGCACGGCCAGCTGCCAAGCCAGCCTAAAATCTAAGGGGGGGAAAAAAAGTCTGTTTCAAATTCCTAAGACTGCAATGTTAGAAAATTCTGATAAATGACCTCCTAAATGGCAACATTAGTTCTTCCAACTGCTTTGGCATCTCCTTTCAGTATTTGCCATGAGGTCTGGAAATATCTGAACATTACTCATGGCGAGCAAAGGTCCATTTGTACTACTCACCCTGGATTTTGTAGTAGCAATCTCTGCTTTGAGGATCTCGGGGTCATACTTGGAACTTGATGAGGAGCCAGAAAGCACTGGAACAAGTAGAGCAGCCAGTTTAGTTAGCACTCTGCCTTCCTCCCTACCCTTTCACCAGCCCCACCACACATCGAGATCTTGCATTGCTCCTGCACACCCAGACATCCTCCACACATTGCTGCTGTAGGTCTGTTACCCAATTTCCACATCTCCCTGCTCAAAGATGGGAAAGGCAATAGTGCAGTCAAGTACTCCACAAAAAGTATAGACTGAAGGGGCCAAAGCATGTCCTGCATCTCCAAAACCTGGATTTGTTCCAGGTTAACACACTTAACTCCAACTTCCAAACAGTTCACTCCATTCAATAGTGTGGCTTCCTGCATTTCCAAAGGCATTTAACAGAACTGAAGGGACAGGCATTGCATGAAGGTTTACTTAATTATTTTTTTCAGACTTCCTCATTGAGCAAACAATCCACTGAATGTTTAAAAACAAAGAAAAGCAAAGAATGAGAAGAACTGAAAAATGTGATGCGAGTGTTTTCACAGCCTTGAGGACATGACCAACCACACAATGTGTCACAGCAGATTAAATAATGCCCCATTAAGAGCAGAACTCTCTTCTCAGCAGCAGTTAAACCCTTCTGCCTCAGGAGGTACAGAAGCTCCCCAATGTGCAATGTTGTTAGAGGTAGCTGTAGGCAAGGGAGATATTTTGATCCTTGCAGCCATCAGTTTATGCCCTATAAAACATGGGAAAGCATTTCTAGTAATTTCTGTTTGGTTGTATTTTTCAAGACAAGATCCCATCTTGCCCATGTAACTCATGTTCTCAGTGTACTGCTCTGGAACACCAGTACTTGGGTAGAGCACTCCTAAGAAAAGAGCAAACCCATTTCTTTGGAGAAGAAGGACAGCACCCTTGTCAAACAAGAATTCTTCAGTTGACAGAAAACTACTTAAAAATTTTTAACACCAGGCACAGGATTAGCCAGTTCTCCAATTCTCCACCATCACACATAACTCACAAGAGTGAAATGGGGAGGTTCTTGGCTGGCAAGAACACAGAAAATCTGCAATACTGAGGATTATAATAAAAATTCTGGAATACATGAAGGAAATAAATCCTGTTCTGGATATTTTCCAGCTCCTAACTAGTAAGGAGGAAATAAATATTTCTGCACCAAATCTTGGAGCAACATCTGTATAGATGCGTGTGTGACACAGAATATGGAGCACAAACTGCTGTTCTTCACACACAGGGAGGCAATCCACCACTGGTGACTTGGAACATAGAATAAAATACAGACCCTCAGTTTCACTAGACCATCACTCAACTACCTGGGATATAAAAATACAAAAGGGCCTGGGAATACTATCCAAGGTGGACCTTCTTGCTGTGTTTCTGTACTTTAAACCAGGGAATCAAGGAAAATACCCTGTAAGTTAAATTTTCCACAGTGAGCATTTGTAGAAGCCCATGCAGAAAATCTACACATTGAGCTTCAGTGACTGAGCCACACACAGGAGTGCTTCATTACAATCAGCCTTTACCAAACAGGCGCTGGGCAGATACCAAGTCTGAAACAAACTGATCAAACATGAAGAGTGACACGGTGTAACATCCCAGTGCTCTATCCAAGGACCAGCTTCATGCCTTTTATTGTCCACAGCTGAGGAAGTCACTGGCTAAGAGCTCACTAACTACTCACAGCTGGTCTGAGAGCCCAGTTTGTGCTCCCAAACATCGTGCAGCTGCCGATACTCTTGCTGGGCCAGCTCAAGCCTCTGCTGTTTCACTTGATAGATCTCCTTCTGTGCAGCAATGGCCTCCTGGGCCAGGACAAGGTAATCCTTCAGCATGTGCTCCTGCTCCCGGCGCCATTGCACCCGGGGGTCTTCTATCTGAGTAGTTTCTGGGAGAGAAAACAGAAGAAGGCAAGATCAACAGAATGCAGGTTTGTTCTGCTGCTTGCAAAAGTTCCACTCTTTGTGACATTTTAAAACAGTCTCTTGCCCCATCCCTGTAATAAAAAAGTTGAATGAAGACATTTTCCTTTTTTCTAAGGAGGTGACTGTTGATCCACAATGAATTCCAATGACTTCTGCCATGCTGAATAGAACAATTCAAAACAAAACTGTCATATAACTCTCCAAACTCCTCTGCTGCTGAAGCTGCCCTGGTTCTGGCTCTTAAAACATCCACCCAAGAATATGCATACACAGCTCTAAGATATTGACATTGACTGTTAGACTTATCTTTATTGCAACTGCTTTATAACATTACTAATAAAATACCTCTACTATTTCACCTATAAAAAAACTCTCAGAAAATATCATTGCCACATGACTGCATTATACTGCACCTGACAAGATGAAAGCAATTACAACTCTGCCCGTCCTCCTTGGCTGCCAAGTGGCTTTTATTGCAGAGGGGAAAGAAAACCTGATCACTCCTTTTCCAGAGGTAAGTAAAAATAAAGTCTGATTAAATCACAAATTTGTGAAAGCATCTTAAATGACATTATATGAACAGAATCTCAGAGAGGAGTCAAAATTTCCTTTAGGGAAAGCAGGCACAGCAGTAAATGACTGAAGGATATGGGAGGTGGAGTTTAGGGTAACACAGTGAATGCAGCAGTTACAGCACCTCCATCTCCATTACCCCAACACAACCAATACATTGCTTTCCGGGTTTCTAATCATGAAAAACCTGTAGGGTCACAGATATGCAGCTAGTACTAATAAGGTAAATTTATTGTCAGTGTTTGTCTCTGCTTTGTGAAGAAGTGCCCAAAACATTTTTCATTTCTATTTCAAGGCTTTTACATGTGCTTGTTTGGAGCAGGTTCCAATATTTAGTTGACCAAGTGCTCTGAACTGTCTAAACTAACATGCTTGAATAAGGATGCCTAGTTACCACATAATGAATAATTAATAGAAAGGACTTGCCTGAAACTATCAGTGGGAATCTAATCTGCATATCTTAAGAGCCTCTTTAAATATTTAGTAAAAGCTGCCAGAGTGGAAGGTATGAGCAGCTTTTAAGTGAGTCAGGCATAAGACTAACACTGCAGTACACAGGATGTGGGGAAGAGAAGTTAGACAATATTCTTGGCAGCAGAACTAGAAATAAAGGGGTTTACCCAAGGGATGGACAGTCAATCCTTTTCACAAGCTGTCCAAGATCATGCTGAGGAGAAAATTAATTGGCTACTGCAGCAGTAAGATGTTTTTAACAATATCTCAAGTACCAAAAGAACACATGGCACTTCAAATTACATGGCAAAACTTGGAGAAGCTACAAAATGCAATCAAAAAACACCAGTTTTGTTTGTAGAATAATTTCAACACAGAGTCCTTTACAGGTCCTACAAGAGAAGCAATATTTCAGCTGATATAATATTAAAGCTAGGCCTGGACCCAGAAAACTGCCCCCAAAATAATATGAGGGAAAAGCAGCTGCTTGTGCCAGCTGTAGGTGCTGGTGCCCTCATGAATAGCACTGTGCTCTTGGAGGAAAAGAAAGATCAGGACACAGAATGTGTAAGACTCTGAAATCCCTATGTGCCCCCAAATCCCATTTTCCACAGAAACATTACCCACCCCCAGATGAGGTAACTGCCTTTTCTCCACAGCTGAACCAGAAGGGGAAAGTCTGCTGTTACCCAGGGAGCTGCCCCCACATTCCCAGACATGCAGCTTCCCTGGACACAACTGCACAGTCACCAGCAACTGTGACTTAGGGCTCTCTAATGTCCAGCATAAAAGGCATGTTGGCAAAGTACCCGTGGCTCTTGATGTCTGATGCAGGACACTGTTTCATAAGTCTACCTCAACATAAGTCTTCAAGCCTGGTTATTTCATTTTTCCTTAGACTAGCAGCCTATTCTTCCTATAATCCCAAGAAGGGTGGTGGAAGCTGCTGCAGGAAAATTCCTCTATTATAAGCAATCAGGAGGAAGACTGCAAAAGCCTCCAATCCTGAACACCTCTGTGAGGCAGTGAAGCACTGCCAGTGCTCCAAGCCCGTACACAATCTGATCCAGGGAATGCTCAGCAGACAATTCACAGAGAGGATGGACAACACACTGAGGTATTGAAATGATTTGTGTCCAGATTTATTCTAAATATTCAACTCAACCTTTTCAGTAATCAAAGCACTAACTGTAACCCCTTGATTGCAGCTTTAAGCTTTGGTTTTCAAACATGCAAAACCAATCAAGGAAAATGTTGGCCAAGGGCTCTCACTGAGCCCCAGCTACTGAGAAACGCAAAATACATTCAGAAATGAGGTGAAAGAACTATAGAAATGCAGGCTATTACATCATTTGTTGTCTTGTGAATTCCTTATTTAATGTTAAGCTTGTCATAAATAAATCTGCTTGCTTCATGTTGGAGGAATGTAGGTTTACAATGCTTGCATCAGCATCATTTCTTTGTGCAAATCACATTCCAGAGTTCTCCCAGAGAGACACACTCAAGGCTATGCATTAATACTGTATTAGGAATATTCTGGGTACTCAATTCAATTTAATTGTATTTATTTTCCCTCAGAGAGGTGGTTACAATTGTTCTCCATCTTGCTTCTTTTAATGGCTCCTGGCTTTAGATTTAATTTAAGTCTATCCTTAGGCTCACTTCTGATAATTAGTCTCAAATACTTGTGCAGTATGAGCAAGACTCAACATGGCTCCATCCTCTTCCCACCCTCAGCAGTTCCTTCCTGCCAGGGAATCTGCCAGAGACCTTAGAGAGGAAGAAGGTTTTGGACATTCTCCAGAGGATACTTCAACATAAACCACAAAGATGAGCTGCTTGATTAGGTTAAGGTAAATGGATGTCTTCTGCTCTATCATGATCTGGATTAGAGCTGGCATAAGAAATACGTCATGAGTTTGTTCCTCATCTTTTTTTTAGTTGAAATTCTGATTTAAATATTGTGGCCTCTGGCATCTCATAGAAGTGGAACCTTTTAAAAGGCACTGTTATTAGGCAGGTGCCAGCACAGCTGAAAGGCTTCTCTGCATGCCCCCAAATCCTGTGGTGCCTGTGAGTGGCACAGACCAGGGGTGCCTGCCCCAGACCTGCAACCTTGCATGTTCACCCTGCACCAACTCAAACGTACAAACAAAACCATGTTTGGTTTGTCCCAACTGCATTCAACCATTTAGGTTGGAAAAGGCCTTTAGGATCACTGAGTCCAACCACAAACCTAATAATGCTGGAGTTTCTGCTAACTGAAACACTCCAGGGGTCCAACAGGCTTCCATGTCCCACAGCTTTAGGTCAAGGCTATTTTTCCATTCATAGATTGTGAAATGGACATCAGACCTGGTCTTACAGACCTGTAGGAGATCCAAATTTGTGCTTTGCAACTTAGCCCCTTCTAAAGCAAAGTTTGTCCACTCCTCTCCCCTGCAGATCTCCTTTGTGTGATCCTGTAGGCTTGCCTAACCCTTTCAAACTTTCCAATAAGAAGAAAAATCAACGTCCCCTACCTCACAGAAAAATACCAAGGATGAAGACATATAAAGATATGTCATCCTAAAACCACAGGATTTACATGTGTTCTTAATAAAAATATTTGTGTCACCTTTACATCTGGAAACTTATGACGTTTTTATTGCAGGCTTTTTTCATTCTGCATTTTTAATACCCAAGAGAAGTTGCTAAAGCTTGGCGAGTGCAGTTCCAAGCCACGTGAAGTTGTGGCAGTTTTGAAAAAGGGAAGGGCGTGAAGATGAAGATACCCAAGAGGGAAAAAATCCACCAGAGTTCCACATTTTTATTTTTTAAAAATCTTGTAATTTTCTAAGTTCTCAGTTGAAGTCTGAGAAGTAGATTTTAAAAACCCCACAACTTCAAGGCACTTTAAGGCACTTTTGTCCTTTAGAAGTTTCTCTCTTAGCACGCGCTGCAAGCTCCCCTAAAAGGGCCTGGGCATGGTTCTGCTGTGAATTTCTGGGCTGAAGCTGGAGCTGTTCTGTAAAGAGAATAAAACTCCCTGATTTGTTTTGCTTAGTACGTTTTCAGGGTATTTGTTCCAGCATTACCCATTACAGTTATTCTAGTAATGCCTGTAATGATAGATCAAATGGTGTCTTTTTTATAATTCAAATGAGCTTACAAAATTAACTCTTTTGGTCTCTTAAGCAATCTAGCAAAGGGTGTAAGCAGTGGCTGTTTGAGGACACAGGATAAAGACACCACAAGCCTGAACCCTGAACAGGACATCCCAGGCTTACTTGAGGGTTTTGTTTCTAGAAAAGGCAGTGTGAGCTCCTGCAGCCAAGGGAGCTCGTGCTCATTCAGTTCAACCCTGCCAGGGGAATCAACACAAGACCTTTGCACTGTTTCTGATGGTCTTGCCACAGGGACAAATTCCAGGCTAAGAACAAACTCCAGATCACTGCTACCCAGTTGGACTTCTCAGTAGAACCAAATCTGACAGAGGTGTGTCCACAGTATTGGCTTGAACGTGACTGTCAATTTGAAGATTGCAACCCCAAAGGTCTCAAATTCCTGCTTAGAGAGGGAAGTACTTTGTATGATGGAGAAAAACAGGATTTGATTTCACAGGTTGCAGATCTCATCTATTCTAAAACATGCTGTTAGCAACTCCGTGGTTTTGTTTTCAGGGTATTTATTTAATATAGGCACAAATTGCTCTGCAAAATCACAGCAGCATGTCACTTACTGGTGTTGTGGTCTATGTAATAGACTCCGACCTGAGGGTCATAAGCTTCTTCCCATCCTAAGGGCAACTCATCACTGATGCAGTCAGCAAAGGTCAGTGGTTTAGTATACCTGAAATGCAAAATAATATTTAGCAGGAATAAAAGAACAATCCCATATGCCTGTTCCAAACAACTGACCAGGAAACAAATGTCACAAGGGCTCCAGCATCAAAACCAAAGAGAGCTGAAAACCATTTTAAAGTTTTTGTTCTTATCAAATAATATACCATCAACTCTTCCCTTTCTCCATCTGAAGTTAGAGCAAGATGAATTCATCCTGACAGAGCTCCAGAGCCTTGCCGGGCTCAGCCAGTACGCGCTCGACAAAGGAACATTAAGAACTTTGCCAGAAACAATTCCTGTCTCTCCAGTGAAAGAACAAGACTGTTTGCAGGCAAGTCCTGTACCAAAAATATGTGGACAAGAAGGAGCAAGATGAGAAATGCAATTTGCATAGCATGAATAAGTAAGAGTGAACAATCAATAGCAAGTGCTGAGGACTGTGGGACCACTTGTCATGCAACTTCTCTCATTTGCATTGCAATATGCTCTGTTTCATTAATGACAAACAAGATTAGTTTCTCAGTATCAGAAAACGTGTAACCCACTCTGTCTGAACAAGGAAGTATTTCCACAGCACTGCTCTGATGAGTTTTTCTATTACAGACCACATCCAGCAACAAAAAACAAAACCCAGCAACACTCCGAAGGCTTGTATGGCTAAACACGAAGCTTAGAGTACCCACTCCTTGAGTGACCCCAGATTTTAATCACCGAAACCATGTCCCTTTCCTCCCTTTGACTCGGAGTTAATGAGGTTCAGCTTGCACCAACAAAACTGCAAACCAAACAGCACTGCAGGGAGGCACAAGGCAGGAGGAATTAATCTTGCAGGTGCCTCACATGCCCAGCTGCCAAAAGCACAATATGCCAGAGGCCCAGAGATCCACCCCAGTGCTCTGTGTGGTGTATGTGGAAGGGCCTGAGCCTGACTTCCCAGAGAAGCCCTTGTGGCAGAGAGCACAGGACACGCTGTGCAACCCCACAGTCCCTCTAGGCAGGCACACACGGAAAGCAAAGGGCTGAGCAAGCACCTGGAGAGCTGTACCCAACTCTGCCACAGCCAGCAGCACGGCACAGGGAGGCAAAGGGGGACCCAGAGCACGTCTGCACTGCAGGAGACTGAACAGCTTGCAGCAAGCCTTCCCTAGCCAAAGGTAATTGAGGAGGGCTGACAGACAAAGAGTTTTAC
Organism: Cettia cetti; assembly: GCA_013401135.1. Taxonomy (NCBI): domain Eukaryota; kingdom Metazoa; phylum Chordata; class Aves; order Passeriformes; family Sylviidae; genus Cettia; species Cettia cetti. The sequence continues at coordinate 29,360 of VZUI01057516.1, read as the reverse complement.
AAAGTTCTGAGCAGATGTCATCTGGAGGCACTGAGAACCAGCTGGTACTCCCATATTAACATCTTACAGTCACTCATTGTTAAGAGGAATTTTAAGGAAAAAGCCTTCAACCAGAAGAGGTTCAACATAAAATCAACATTTAACAACTAACGTAATTCCCCCTAAATATGACCTATAAGTCTGGTATGCAGTAAAAATGGGGGTGGGAACATTTTTGTAAAAGCCATGTAAACCACTAACACCTCTAATTTACCTGCTGTTGCATTTCCCTTTCAACACATTGCCTTTGCCATATGAAGCAGAGTTTCAATCGTTATTCTCTCAGAAAATTTCAATTTAATTTAAAGCTTTAAATTTAAAGTGCAAAAGAACTCAGAGCTTCACAACATAGAACTGTGAAACTTTCTAAAAAAAGTTTCATTAAAGAGTTTATTTTTACAGTTCTTAATCTAGATTGTGTACCAGAAGTGTGTTTGTATAGAAAATAGAGATTACCTGAAAATTAAATAGAATCTCAATGCTTGCGATTGCTATCCCTTATCCCACGTTCTTCCCTGTGGATCAAGCTGTTTCCCCAGCCTAAGTACTCAATATCTGCTGCTCTGAGTTGATCAAAATCAAAGATGCACAAGGGTAAAAATGCAGAGCAAGGTCAGATACAAGCCACTCTCTGGAGATAACAGAGATGAAGGTGCTGTAGCAAACGTGTTGGCAATGTTAACTTAAACACCAGGGTTAACACTTTCACCCTGTCTGAAAATGGCATCCCCGATAGTGGTTCACGTGGAAGCACACAGGAAGGGAAGAGGGAGGGCACAGTGCTAAACGCTGAACTAGATGGATCTGCTCCCATCCCTGAGAGGGGCACAGTCATGCTGGGATCATAGAACCATGAAATACGCTGAGCTGGAAGGGACCCACAGGAATCATCGAGTCCAGCTCCTGGCCCTGCACAGACAATCCCACCCTGGGCATCCCTGAGAGCACTGTCCAAGTGCTCCTGCAGCTCTGGCAGCCTTGGGGCCATAACCTTTCCCTGGGGAGCCTGGGCACTGTCACACCACCCTCTGGCTGAAAACACTTTTTCCTCTATCCTACCTAAACCTGCAGGCTCAGCCTTATGCAGTTCCCTCGAGTCCTGTCAGTGGCCATGGTAAAGATCTGTACCTGCCACTCTGCTCCTCTCAAGAGGAAGCTGCAGAATGGGCTCTCCTTCTCCAGGCTGAGCAAACCAAGTGCCCTCAGCCACTCTTCACACAGCTTCCTCTCCAGACCCTTCACCATCCTCCCGGCCGTCCTCTGGACTCTCTCTCATGGTTTAATGTTTTTGTTTATCTTGTAGTGCCCACAACTGGCCCAGGAATCAAGGTGGGGCTGCAAGGCCACAGGAAGCCCAAGGGGTCTTTTCCAAGGGTATCATTTGGTCAGTAACACTCTAAACAACCGCTGTGAATTGGCAGGATTGCTGTTCTGCCCCTTCTGTAGGGAGCTTTGTAAGAAGAGGTGTGATTCCATCCTGGGTTTGCAGTCCCTGGCATTGCACACCAGCTCCATCCAGGCCTGCAGAGTGATTAAATCAGGAGCCATGCATCTCCCATGTTCCAGCTACAGTGCTCAACATTTTTGGTGAGTGATCCACGCAAGAATCCTTTACCATGGAGCAGTAATTAAACCCATATTAAAGTACATTACGTGAGGGTGTGCTGCAGACATAAAACACACCTTAGTAAATAAATTTGTGTTACACACTGAGTGGAGTTTCTTGCAGAATTCTGCTCAAGAATCTCACCTAGCATTAATATTAAACACTGTCTTGGTAAAAAACCAAAACCAGTGTGGAGCTGCACTATCAGCCCTACATCTCTGGAATACTTTCGTCAGGGAATGGCACTGTAGTGCCAACTTTGGTGCTCCAAAGTGTAACACCAAACTTATAAAGCTTCTGTTCAGCTTTTGTCCAGTCCTATTTTGTTAGAAGCAGCTGAAATCCTTATAAAAGTGCTCAGAAACTGTCAGACTCAATAGGAAGCCAGGACCGAGCAACTGAAGGATGCTTATTCCTATTTTCCATATGAAATGCAATGCATGAACTACATCCAGCCAGTTCTTTCAGTTAGAGTTTTGGAAAACGGAAGAAAAAAGCAAGGCAGGATCAGTCTGCTATGGCAATGACACAAGCCAACTGGAGACTTGCCAGTTACTAGGGCTCAGAAACAGACAATTATTTCACTTTTGAGACTAATATTTTCAGCATATCTCACAAGGAGCACCCATCACCAAGCACAGACTAATGCCCTCCTTGGATGCCCAAAGCTTCCAACTATCCCATTTGCACAGAGGAGAAATCTGTCATTCAACTAGCAAACAGAATAACAATCAGTTTTATAACTAAGAATGTAATTCCGCTTGTTATAGACAAAATAGCTATTTCCTCAAGTAACTGCAGCTTCATAACCATATTACTTCCTTTTCTAAGCTCCTTTCTCTAGCTGTTGTGGAAAAAACAGGCACAAATCAAAGCAGGAATGGTTCAATTAGATGAAAGACACGTAATATATTGTGTAGCAAGACTTTTAATACAGCATAAAAAGAAAAAAGAGATTATTTCCTTGTTTTAAGATATGATTTTAGGGGTTCTTATGAAGACAAAAATAAACCAATTTTCCAGAAGAGATCCAAAAATACAGTGTTTCCCCAAGCATACTCACAATGACGGATTAAAAGAGCAAAAGGAGAAGCTTCTTTCTCACAGCAGGACACGATTTAGTTAGTGCATTACTGCTGCATAAAACAGGACTGTTCCTCTGCATGTGGGAAGTTAAAGCTAGGACACATCTGCAGGACTATTCCTTTGAAACATCTCCTTTTCAATTCACAAAGCTTCCTAGCTGCCTTCAAAAAAAAAAATCTCATCAGCTCAGTCAAACCCCATTACCACACAATAGGTCCTCCCCGCAGCTGGACTCAAAGCAGCAAGGCACAAAAATGGAGCCCTTTCACCACCGTGCCTGTCACTAAGGAAGGAAACCTGCAAAACGGTTTGTGCATTCCCTACCCTCCTTCCTTAGGGAAACCTTCAGATGCATTCACCCAGTTTCCACACAAAAGCAATGCACCCAAAAGCTCAGAAAATCCTGACTCTATGACTTCTGATCTTCAGTCACAAAGAGGGAACCAAGGGGCTAAACTTAAGGTCTATACATATGGCACTTTCTATGAAACCCAAACTGGCCTAGTTAAAAGAGATGACACTTTGGGACAAGAGTTTGTTGCATCTTCCAGCCGTGCACCCTTTGCTCTGACACTCATCAGACATCAGTTAGACCTGAACTATCCTCAAATGCTTCATATACTTCTAATCTGGAGGCTAAGCTTTGTGTAGGAGATCTACAAGAGAAACTAGCCTGAGCTAAAGAAGATATTTGTAAATCATAGCCTAAATCTAGCCTTCTAGCTCACCCAAAAGTAACCCATATGTTCCTCTCACAGGAACTCACCCATATCTCACATTCATCATACCCATGACTGCCATTCCCTCATAGGTATGTTTTAATTGGGGTCATTATTAGGAATATTTAGTATTTTGAAAAAGACTTATCAACTTACATTTATCCATTTCCATCATAGTTTCTTAGCTTCTAGTATGTAATTTTAAAATTTCATTTCATTCAAGAAACTCAAATTTATTTGAACAAGTGCAATTGCTCATTAGGACACCTGGAAAACAGGTACCCACAGCAACCACCACACACAGCAGGGCAAGGTTGCTGTTTCAGAAACTAATCCTGGTAACAGAGATAAAAGAGAATAGCATCACCCAACTTCCTAATCTGAGGAGCATCTGACAGTCTTCAGGCAGAGGCAGGATAAGGGTAAAGCCACTGCTCACCACCAGTCATGGTGAACGTTCCAAGACACTTCCATCTCTGCAAAATGTTTGCTCACAGTAGCCCAACTATTTGTACAGCAAATGATGTCCAAATCCCACTCCCACAGCAGGAAATAGAAAGTTAGCTTCCTACCTCTATTTTCTAAGTCACATAATTTTACAATGAGAAAGGTTTCTGTATTCCTTATTTTTGATCACCTTCAGTTTCTATCACAGATAAAACTGGAAGCCAATGTTATCACGTGCAAATAATATTAAATGGAAACTTGCTCATCTTAGATTCAGAAAGCCTTTCTATATTCTTGAACTCCACTGTTGTCAATCAAAAACCTCATTACATGGGAAACTGAAGGCAAATAATCCTTGTATAACCAGTTTTTGATTGACAGAAGGTTTGTTAAACATGGCTGTACAGAGGTTCCTGGCAGCAGCTGGAGATGGGTGACCTGTGCCACTTAGAAATCTGGAGTTAATACTACAATGGTAACAGAAATCAATTCTGAACTTCCTAAACCAGGAAAAGCTAGTTTTGTTATTACTGCTTCTCAGTATCAACTAGGGGCCTGAAGCAGTAAACCACGAGCAGCTCCTGGTGAGGCTCCCAGGCATGAGGATGTAAGTGCACTCAGCAAACACCGTGCCCGGGTCACTGAGATGAGGTGGTTTATAAACCAACAGTGCAGTGCCCAAGCTTCTGCACTGTGCATTAACCCACCTAATCCCTGTGTTTGCAGGGCTCCTCAGACCCTGCAACAAAGTAAAGCCATTTAAACAGGAGAGTCTGCTTTAATCAGTTCAGGACAGATCACACAGCCTCGCATGAAATCCTTCCTGACTCCACGGGCGAGAGGACAGACCAGGGGCTTCCTGCAGATTGCTGGACCCACAGCAGCAGCTCACTGCACCAGGAACAAAGGCAGCACCTGGACCACTCAGGGCCATCATGTCAGCTCCTCTCGGAGCATGGGCCACCAAACCCTGACAAGCACCCTACCAGCCCTGTTGAGCTCCCCTGCCCTCCTGCACTCACAGGGACACAGCGAGTGTGTGAGGAAGACAAGCCTCATGGGCAGGGAGTCAAGCCAGATGACACAATCATGAGTTGTGGCAGATACTTCCACTCATACCATTCTCTTACAAAACCAAACAGCTTTTCAACCCGGCATTTTGCAGGAGAAGCTTGGAGTCAGGTTTTATTTTCAACTGCTTCTATTTTTTTAATTTTCTTTTTTTTTTTTTTAACATAGCATTTCTTCATTTCTTGTTTGAATAAAACACATTGCTCAGGATATGGCACAGACCAGGATAGAGAGCAAAATAAAGGCACCTCAGTTCCAGCTGTGACACAGGCTGCTGTGCACACAGAGTTTTGAGGAACTCAAACTTCCAGCAGAGCTGCTACTGGAACTCAGAAGGCTGCTGCAAGAATCACTGCCAGGAGGCTCCACACGATGACATACAAGCTTCTTTGTTTTTAATGAGGTCATCTCATTCTCAAGACAGACGATGATTATTTTTAAACTTCAGCACAGAAAAAACTATCACTTTGCTGTAGTCCTAGAAAATTTGTCTGCAATCCCCTCCCCACTAAAGCTTTTAAAAATAGACACCTACACATTTATTACTCAACTTGGTGATCCAGCCCTCAAACACACCAGGGCTATTCGTCACTATAGTAACTGTTTTCCCTGGGAGCATCTTCTCTCACTGCAGGGAGGATTGCCTTTGGAGGCTGCAGGTGTGGCAGTGAATCTTTTATGATCTTGCTGGCAAGATCACCCCATCTCCACACACGTGTGCACGATGCAATGCTCCCTTGGATTCCCATTCCAAGAGCAGTTTAGAGAACACGTGATGGGAACAGCTCCTCCCCAACAGCCAGCATCCTCAGCAGTGACATAGCAGGCAGCTCCAGGCCAAGTGACACCTCAGTGGCACCAAAAACCTCACCAGCTGTAGAGGAGTTGGACAGGGAAACTTCTACACCCAGAGGAGCAGAAAGGCTCAATTCAGGACCACCATTAGCACAGAGGAACCATGAACAGGAACGTGCTTGCCAGGTAACAAGGAGAAGCTTTTAAGCAGTGATCAGATTCAAGAAGCTTCTTAACTATACTCCAAGGAGTCTAACAAGAGATCAAATACAACATTTCAAAGTTTTGGAAGGCAGACATTATGCCAAAACCCACACAAAGGCCCAGTCACCCTAAACTTCTAGTTACCTCAAGCACATGCCATTTCAGTGACTGCCAGTGTGTGGTCCTGGACTGGCTGTGATAAAGGATAACTGGGAACAGAATTACACTCTTACAGTAAAAGTGTCAACTGTGAGGGGGGAAAAAAAGGATATTTGAAGCTGTTAGTGTAAACCAAACAATTTTGCTTAAACTACAACATGAATATTACCAAGAGAAATGGCTTAAAATAAACAACAAATCTCCTCAAGCAACTGAAACTGCAGAGCTGTCTGCTTTTCAGAAGCGGTTCCTTCACTGCCGTGGTTATTGAGCACCTTCTCAGCCCCTGCAGACCTCTTTCACTTTGCATTTCCTCCTGCCCCCCAGTGCTTCATGCATTGGCCACCTCTAGGATAAGCAAGTCCAACATCTATCCTCAGAGCTTATTTTCCAAGCTATTGTAATTTTACACATTTTTACTGACACACAAGAACTCAGTGATGTTTTCTGCCCAGGCTGTGAGGGCAACCTCATTAAGGTGATCTTAAGTTGTGTGTAATTTACCAATTAGACCCTCTACTGCTTTCACATGAGCAGGTAATATCTAAATTCTTCTTTTATACAGAAATTAGTCACTTCCTGCCCAAGCAGATTCTCCACAAAAGAGATCAGGAGACAGCACAGACACCTGAACGTCAGGCACCAGTTTGTATTTCAGGTATTCTGAACACAAATGCATTTATACATTTCTATTAGTCAAATAGATTCACAGAAGCATTAATCTATACAATACATGGTTTATGACCCCACTAGGCACAAAAAGTATGCCTAGAACACCAGTACAGTCAGCTGCTTGCTTGTTCTTCTTTCCACTTCTGAAAAGGCCTGCACTTTTACAAGCTCTGCTTTGCACACACTGACAGTCTGTGTATGCCTTTTCAGTGCAGATCATTTACCTCTGGAAGCAAAGAACAACAAAGTTATTTGCAAGAAGGTTATCAAAAACCACTTGCAGATTTTTAGATCATTCCCAGTGATTAACAAACCGGTTCTGCAAGCAGGAGGTCAGTCATACCTTCTTAATCACTCAAATGCAAAAATTCCTGGGATAGTTCAAGGTTAAAAAGTCAGGAAATGGGAGATGAGGCTTCTCACAACATTAACTTGCCTGCCAGCCTCTATATCCTGCATGTTTTCCTGAACCAATTAAACAGAAAAGATATAAAAGTGTAAGGTACAACTTGATGAGAACAGTACAACACTACTGAATTAAAAGCATGCAAGAGTTGGAATTTAACCATGCAAGTAATTCGAACATCTTTAATTTCAAATAGCTGAAATTGGTTTTAAAGTTTGTTTTCAGTTTTTCTAGGATGAAAAGCAGCCTTGATACAAGCACAGACTGAGTAGATCAACTAAAAATAAGTCAGCTTTCTCTTCACTTGGAAGGTCAACTGTTCTCGAATAAGGGGACTGGTCACTTCAGAGTACGGGGTAAATTGCCCACCAAGCATCAAGAGTAGTCAAACTAGTTCCATGACATATTTAGGAGATTATGAACTGGAAGGCTCTGTCTCTGCTCTTACAGCCTGCATTCCTGCTTCTCTGAAAGGCTGCCTAGTGTGGGTGGCAGCAGTTTATATTGGCAAGATGCCTCAAGATAAGGAGGTGTATGGGACAAACTCCCCCCACAATAGTCCTAGAGCAGGGAACCAATAGCTACTGTCAGAAAAAGATAAATATTTGAGATCTCAGCAAGGAGGCACATATGGAACACTTGCCCTACCTCAGCATTCAGGAACACATGCAGTGCAGTGAGCACTGGGCTGACCATCCAGGCAGGAATGATGGGGAAGAGGTTTGGGATTCACTCCACAACTGGGCTTCATCAGACACTTCACATACAGTGATTACAAACTTGAATTCTTTCAGAAGAAAAGCATGCTGGTACTTCTCACCAGCATGTTCTGTCCGTAAACAGCAAAATGCCTCCTGCAACCTGCCTCCTGCCAGCTCCTGTGCCCTTTATTCACATGACATTTGAAGAGGGAAAATAGACAACCCTAGGGTGGAGTCACTAGACTCATCTAATCTCCCCAGTGTAGAAAACAAGCACTTTAGTAGGAAAACCTATCTGGAAAGGACAAGGGAAGCACAGGAGTCTGCTTTACATGCACATGGCTTGCATGCTGCTCCCTGGTTCACCTCCTGCTAGCACTGGGCTAATTGCTCATCCACACAGCAGCTTTGGTAAGGCTGCCTGCTTGCTGGCTTTGCATTATAAATGTCCTGACTGAGTTATGGAGCTATCTGACGGTCCCAATCCCTAACAGCAACATCAGCAGGCTCTCTGGTCCGTACCCTTGCAGAACACAGTCTAGGCAAGCAGCAGGACATCACAAGAGCATCTTCTGCTCCTTGCCCTAAGTCAGATCAGCTGCAGCCACTCAGCTTCTGTGCAGTGCCTAGTTCTGAAAACATTACTGCATGGCCCTGATCTGGTATCAGCCTGCCACCTTGGGAATCTGGCCAGATAGAGCAGAACCCTGCTACACAGAGGAAACTACGAAGCCACATGAACCCCCAGGGGGCTCAGGGCACTCCCAGCGCCCCTCCAATGCTCAGCAGTACCAGGTATGCATAGGAGTATTTCTGGCTGCCTGCAAGAATCAGAGCAGATGCCTGGTGAAGATGATGTCAGAGCAGTGGAGAACACAGGAACAAAAATCCTTCTGCTTACAAAGCAGCTGTGAATTGAAGACACAGAATACTCACCCAAGCATAATCATAGCCCTGCAGACTGCAGTCCATGCCATTCCTTCAAGAGTGGCAATCCAGAACTATTTCAACAGACTCAGCCTTGTGAATTAGCACTGAGGGCAGACAGCCTTTGGAAATGAAAGCATGGCAACTGACTTCTGATCCAAAGAGGAGAAAGCCCAGGTTGCACAGCCCTCAGCTCATGAATGCAGCACTGCTGAGGCACAGAAGCACTTGGAATTCAAAATATGAGCTTTTTGATCTACTACTGTTGCTGTAAGTGTTGAGGCAATATGTTCTCAGATCCTGAAAAGCTGTATACTGCATAAAAATGAACAGAAATGTCAGAATAAGAACAAATTTCCAGAACAACCTTGTGATAGTAAAGCTTTAGGAGATGCAGAGTTAGAAGGTAAGACTATAAAATTAATAGGTTTAGTATCTTTTTTCAACCAAAGTAACAAAGCCTTGATTTACCATGTAGTTAAGCCACAAAAAAAAAAAAAAAAAAAAAAAAAAAAAAAAAAAAAAAAAAAAAAAAAAAAGCCAAACTGTTTATAGGCAGAGCTGTACAAAGCACTAAACATAGCTCAGTACTTCACACATTGCAAGGGAGTCGATACAAATCAACAACTATTGAAGGCTGCTCACGCATCTGAGGACAGCAAAAGTGAGATTTGCATCACCAAGTGAGTTTGATTGATTTACTCTCACAAACATAGTTTATTTTTAATGATCCACTATGAATATATTTTGCCAACAGATCAAATTTGTGTTAACATGGAAGTTACAACGCCACTTGCTCTCTTGCATTCCCTGTTCCTATCTATCTTGGGTAGTTTAAAGCCCACTAACAGTCCTTCTGCCAGCTCAGAAATGGCACAAGCCAGCTGAGGATTCAGTTTTTCAGTTATTCCTCAGTTCAAAACAGACAGCATTTCCTTCCACTAAGCAGAGACTCAGCATACATATCACTTTATCACTGCTGCTCACACTTCATGCTCCAGGTATGTATCAGAGACACACCTTACATAGTCTCGTTATTATTATTTAGCTATATTTTACTTTAGTTTATGAACCTCCTTCCTTCCAAAGGACCAATTTTTCTCTTTCCAGTATACCCTGGTGAGGGTGGCTAAATCCACAATTGTTTGTGTTGTTTTGCTATCTCTATATTCCCAATTTTGCCATACAGCTGCAGTAGGTATGCACCTCAGTCAAGCTCCTGGCTTGTCTGACAGCACAGACACCAGTGTCACTACCACCATCCTAGCTGTTCCACATTAAAAAATGAGGAAGGTGAATCCCAACAAACAGGGTGCATTTCATCCCAGCTTTACAAGCCAGATAACCCCAAAGGAAAAGGCCAGAGATGCCAGATTTGTCTTAAGTATCATGGCAAACAAAAGGTGAAGCCATGGCATGAAGCTCAGAGCAATGAAGAAGGTGGCCAGCAAGGCCACCAGCTCTGACAGAAAAGGTGTGTTCACAGCATCCTGTGCTTTGTTCAGAAGCAGGCTCTGGAAGTGCAGCACATTCTCTGTGATCTCGCTAGACACAGCATATGCCAGCCTATACCAACCCTGACAACTCTGCCACTCAACACGACCAAATACAACTTCCACAGGAGCACCAGAGGTGGTGGCATGGCTATTCATGTCACTCCTCAGCAAGCTGATTCAGGTCATTCAAGGGAGCTCAGGGAAACAATCTTCATGTACTGCAGCAAGGGGACTGCGCCCATCAGAAGGGGCAAGTTCCACCTCCCTTGGGTTGAGGCCACATCATCCCACAGGACCTAAAAACAAACGTCCCAAGGTCATAAGTACATATCCAAATTCCTGGATCCTCTAAAACTGAAAAAAAATCTGAGCTTAAGTGTGATAAGGTTTTATGCAAATGCTCAAAGCTAAGCATTTAGAAGGGCATTATCAAAGACATCAGTAAATGCCTGAATTCCTCCAACAAAAAAACACACACAGTACACAAGGGTACATTCCTATAGCCATGGAGAAAGACAGGTTTTATTCTATCTTTGTCAAGAGGAAAATAAAAACCACCACAAACCAATGAATTTTAAATATCTGTTTCCAAAGCTGTAGCACAGCTTCAGCAACAGAAGAGCCACAGTCAAGCTGTAACAATACTTAGATTTCTTCAGAAATGCAGCATTTTTTATTTTACAGTACATATTCATAGTGGTAAGTGTTGATTACTTTTTTGCACTACAAGAGTTGCTTTATCTGTACAGTGTCACTTTCCTGTAACATGCCTCAGGATTAGACGCGCCCAAAAAGCATCTTAGAAAAGGATCAGTTTCTAGGGGTGCAGTTATTTAACCTGAATTAGCATGTGACTGTACAAGTACATGTGCTAGCACAGGGGAGAGAGGGAGAATTGCGTTGGATGTACTGCACAAAGACATCAGCAACTGAGCCAGGCTAAGGGTTTGTTGCTCCTGTAAAAATCATCTCTCTCACCTCACCCTACACAGCTTTTCCTTGCTTCTCTTCCAGACCAGCAGCTCTGCACCCTCCAAGCCCTCCCACAAACTGCTTCTGTTCAGCAACAGAGCAGAACCCAGACCCTTCTGACCAGGGCATTCCCAGCTGGGTACGGGGCACCCAGCAGCCGACAGCGTGCCAGGGACAGAGCAGTGTCAGGAACAGAAGCAGCACTGGGGAAAACCACAACCCCCCCTTGCTGGCTGGGATGAGCTGTCTGGCTGCTCACCAGATTTCTGCGCACCAAGCTCACAGGTGAGCTTCACCTGCCACGGAATCATCATTAAATCTAGTCCCCTCAAGTGGCCCATCTTCTGCAGCTGCCAGAGCTCGCCGTGCTACTGCCTTCAGGCTCATTATTACTTATAAACGCATAGAAACAGTCAGCTCCAGAAGGCGATCCCTTGATTGACACAGCCTGAGCCCAGCGCAGCCCTGCGGGGCCAGCCGGGCTGGGGGAAGGCCTCTCCCGGAGCCTCGCAGCCAGCCCCGCCGGGCGCTGTGCGCGGAGGAATGCGCTCCCTCACTGCACCTTTTCATCTCGATAAGGATTTTCAAGGTCATGTTCGCTGCCCTGCCGGCTCCTCCCCGGCTCCAATGAAATCCCAAGCACGCAGCTCTGGGCCCCGGTGCTGCTCCCACCCCCGGCGTCTCCCGGACATCGGCACAACCTGTCGCGTTCCTCTGGGCAGCGCGGCCCGGCCTTCCCCCTGCCGGCACCGCTCCGCTCCGGCCAGCGACACCTGTGTACCTGTGCTGCACAGAGCTCTGCGTGAGCCTTGTGACCTCCGCGATTAACGCTCCTGAACTGAACACTGCAAAAAAAACCCCGGCTTCCAGGCTGGGCCAGCGCCTAACCGAACTCACGGGCTCTAGTGGTAGCTCAGGCTGTGCACACTGAAGCACTTGGCTCCACCATCTGCTGAGCCTGTCTTCAAGGGCACTGCGTGGGGACTGCCTTGGGGACAGCCCCTGTCCCCAGAGCAGCCAGCCAAACCAGCCCAGCATCAGCAGCCAAGGGGAAAAGAAGAGCTGCTGCCAGCCCAGGGCGCAGGGACAGGCAGAGGTGGTGGCACTGGGCCTGGGAAGCCCTTCTTGTCCAGGATGCAGCCCCCTCTCTTGTGCCCAGCAGTCGTCACTGCATGGATACAAGCAGCTTAAGGACCCGCATACACTCCCTACACCATACGACATTTTTAGGGAGCTACTGGAGAATCATACATGCTGCCAGCTTACAAAGCCAGCTAATTATACAATCTGTTAAGCATGTATGCGCACACAACAGTGCTTTGAGTCATTAGAGGACGGGATTTATACTTCACTGCACGCATCTTGCTCTTTGTCAGTTCGTGCCTGGATACAGCCAAAACGAACACAAGTATCTGGAATGTCTGCAGCTCGCAGGCCAGCGCATCTGAATACAAAGCTGAGCCCTGCGAGGCACAGACTGCTGCTGTGACCCTCAGTTGCACATATTGCTTCCCCAAAGATAGTTTAAATCCTTGCTCCCTTGTTTTATCGCTTAGCATCTGGAAGAAGACTGCAGCATAATGTTTAAGCTGTATTCTGAGGCTGTAAGAGGGATGTTAGGGAGAACACGACAGCAGTGCAGGTGATGGGTTGTGAGGACAAAGAGCTCGGTATCAGAGCTGTCCCGGGTTTAATCCCGGCAGAAGGGTCGGAGGGATCGCGGTTCCTATGGCAGCAGCCACTCCTGAGGGCTGAGCGCATGCCAGATGGAGATCCCTGTCCTAGGTGTTTGCCAGACAGAATGCTGCAGCACACCAGAGATGTCTGTTCCCTTCAGTCATCACCAGTTCATTTAGTGGTGCCCAGTTCTGCTCTGCAAGGCAGCAGCTCTCCCCAGAGCACCCCAGGTGAAGCAACAGCAGCCCCGGGTCTGCAGCTCAGACAGGGCTCCCTTCCACGCTGCATGTGGCCAAATCATCCAGGTGCTTTTCATGCAAAAACTGAGAGCAATAGCTATGTTTTTCATGGATTATACGATTTTTCTGGCAATTCTTGAATTTCTTCTGCCGAAGATTTCAATTCAGCTTCCCAAAACTCTAGCTATCCAACATAATATGCCAATGAACTCTAACCACCCCAAAGACTTCATCCACATAGCATGGCTACATCCTCTGGAGAGCCCTATCCTAAGCAATCACATACCTACAGCTTAAGCTTATACTTTCAAAAGGACATATTTGGCACTGAATTTTCCATTTCTACCATCTATGTATTGCCATATTGCCTATTATTTAATGTGAACTCCAAAATAGGATTTTAAGCATTTGGTGCATAACACACAGAGTATTATTTTGGAGCTTTGTAACAAGTCAAGCCAAACCACCTTCGTTTTCACATGTTTTTCTTCCCTGCAAGTTGAGGGAAGCAGCAGAAGGCACAAATCTGTAAGAGTTTCAGCTTTGTCTTGGAAAATACAAGTTGGTCTTGTAATCAAATGAGCTCTTAAAATCTAGCAGAGGCCACACAAACCTAGCACAGCAGGAAATCACATTTCTTTGTGTCGTGCCATATCAAGCCTCAGCTCCTGTTCATCTGTAACAAGGTATTTTCTTACCCTCAGTTTTCAATGCAGGGGATGTAGTCAGGAAAAGAAGATGGTGAGCTACACCTATGCTCTCCTCACAAAAATAACCCTCTTTGTAAAGCAACCTAGCAAAAATGTTGCAGGATCTGCAGGTGCTTTAAGGCACAAGACATTTCACTCCTGAGATTTTCTTGCAAGGCCTGAAATACCCCAGATCACAAGTACCTTCCCCTGAAATTCAGAAAGCAAGGTTCTGAAAAACAAGCTACTTCAAAGCCAGTCTCCTCTATGCATAACCAAATTTTTTGTAGCTGACATTGTTAGAAAGACATTCCTGTCCAGCTTACCTCAGTTGTGCTTTCCCTTCTTCCATCCAAATAAAAAAGGGAGAAAGCTGGGGCTTTTTTTCCAGACCGTGTAAAGTAGTATTTCTTGCCAAGATCCCTCAGTAACACTTTTTCTCCATCACTATCAGGTTCTGTAGCCTTTATGTATGCCAAGGGATAAGAAGCAGCTGAATGAGTCAGTCTCTCTCAGTCAAAACCAGTATTTGTTGCAAGACACTTGAGGTAAAACTAAAGCAGCTGGGGAGGTGGAAAGTGTTATCTGAACACCCACTCCTCTGTGGGTACAGAAAACGAGGAATTCAGGAGTACAGCCTGCACACACCATGTGTGCTGCTCTCCAAGCAAACCACACCAGGCACTGTGCAAATCATCAGTTGCTTGATCTGGCCTCAGCTGAAGCTTGTTTATAACTCACTGAAGCTGCTGGAATACAACCATCACTATTGCTCAAGGCAATTACCTAAAATATCTCAGCTATTCATTTTCATCCTTACGTCAAAGCTGTGTTTAATGGATCTGACACTGTGCCTTACAGTACCGTACACCTGCTATTAAGCAAGCCATCATGAGAGCTCACAGGTTTGAAATTTGCTGCTTAACTCACTACAACTTCACCATCAGCACCTGAACAAAATGCAACTCCCATGCCAGTAATTTTTTTCAGCAAACAGTTTCACTGTGTTACCCTTTTTATTCATTTCTACCCAAATGCTGATCTGCACCACCGATGCAGAATTCACAACACACATATTAACTTACTCCCACCAGCTCAGCTAAATAAATCATTATCCACAGTTCAGCTCACCTGCAAAGATCAAGCTGAAATTCTCTGACAAAGTACTCCTGCTGCCCTTGTCTAGCAGCTCTAATCTAATCTACAGACTGATGCAGAGAGCCAACTTGCTATCAAGTTCCAAAATCAGTGATGAATCTGCAGAACTGTTTAAAACACAGACCTTACGGGCAGAGGTGTTTGAACACGCCTGCTTTCCACTAATAATGTCCTTTGTTTGATGTCCTTCTAATAATTGCCAAATCAATGACATAAACAGATGCTTCTACTGCTCCAAAGCAGCGAAGACAAAGGATGGTGATACTGCGGAAACTGCAGTGGTCAGGATGAATGAAATACAACATTGAAATTCTAGCAGCACTTCAGAGAAATATTGAGTGTTTTGCTAGGCTCCCAAACAACCAGACACTGAGCAAGGCCAACAAGCAGGCAAAATGGTGCCTCCAGTTCTGCATGCAGAAGGTACAGGGAGGACATCCAGAAAGCAGCACATACCTTTTCCGGTGTCACCTTCACCGCGTTGCAGCAGATGGAATTACAGCCCACAGAGCAGCACTGAGAAAGCATCAATCTGATATTTAAGCTGTCTGCTTTGAAAGACAAACTACAAGTGACACAGCTGCCTGGCTGAACCCACACTCACCACCCGTGGTGCCAGGCAGGCACAGCACAACTGCACTGACAGCAGCTCAGGAGTGAGCGTGACTTCCAGGGGAACCATGCTTGGCAGGAAGGTCACTCCCACCTCAACTTGTCACTGCTGCCAGACAGTCCTCAGGCTGTTCCAACTTACTGCAGCAGCAGAAAGTGCGCCCAAAAGAGGGAGAGCAGTTTTCTGCACGCCAGCAAAATCAGTGAGGAGTCAGATGGGCACCCAGGCTAAAGGAATGGCCACCTCCCACAGCAGGCTGGCTCAGTCACTCCTCAGCCTGCTCCAGCCCTGCCAGTGGGGCTTGTGCTGAGGCCCACAGCCAGAACTAACCTCCAGGGAAAAGATTTTTACTTCTTCCACCAGCAAAATTGCAAGTGGTTACAACAATGTAAGCAACAGTTTGCTGCACCCTTCTGAGATTGATCCAGAGGCAACCACTCAGAGTTACTAAAACAGGGGGGAAATCAAATTCACCTCCCATGCAGCCTCTACATGTATAACACTCTTTTAAAACATGGGATTTGTTAATAACTTTACCTCTTCTAGCTTTCCTCATCAACACATAATAAAAAATACTGGCATAAAACCAGCTCATACATCTGGTCACAGTAATCAGAAACACCACACCTCACACACCAACCATTCCCCAGTGTGCATCTGAACTGCTTGATGGGTGAAGTGCCCACCCTATAAAGCCAAGAAGCCACCAACTCAGAACTCAGCTTAAGGAGAACTGGGTTTGTTTAGCTGTTTTGTGCTTCTTACAGAACTACACCAGTTCATATTCCTCAAGTACTCAGTGCTGTATCTTCATGCCCTTATGTGACCAGCCACCAGCTTAGACACACTGCTGCTCTGACACGGCAGATGATACAAATCCTCAGTGCTCATTGTAGAAGCAACAGCTTTTCACAGTTACCTGGAAACATTATTTCGTATCAGCTGAAGCACAGCTTTGTACAGCAGAGCCCCCAGGCACAGAAGGGACAGTGTCTCTGCCACATGCCCCCTGATCACAGCACAAGACAGCAGCAGGGGATCCAGGGTTCTTCTGTGATCACCAAGGAGCAGCAACTGCCTGTGACTGAATGAGAAAAACAAGTAAACAGGACTAAAAGGGCAATTTGTTACACCTGTGCCATCCAGAAGAATGCATATATAGTCCTTAGTGAGTTGAGTGCACTGCTCTGTCTTCTTGTTCAGCTCAATCAAAGCATCCCACAGGTGGGCTGTTACAGAACAGGAGCAGGAAAACTAAATCAGACAACACAACTTTCAAAGAGGGACTAACCTCAGTGGTGAAGAAGGAACATGAGAACCCTGCTGGTTTCTCCCATCCAGCATCAATGTACTTTATATTCTTCCAACACAAAACTATGCACAAAGGATAAAGAGCTCATAAAGCTACAGAAAGGAGCAATTCCAAACTAAGCCACCGGGAACACCAAGAGAGTGCAGTAAGAAACACTTTGTGATGGTCCAGATACAAGAATAAACCACAGCTTTCCCAAAGGATATACGGGGAATTTACCCAGATGGAACTGCCCAGGCTTAGGTCCAGTTTTAAGAAGAGCTCTGGTTCATTAGTGATTGCCCATAGCAATACACAAACACCAGCCACCACAGAGGGCAGTGCCACGTGGTCACCACTCTGCTGCACGAGCAGAGCAGCTGGTGGCTGTAGAGGGACACGGGACTGCCACTTCCAGCTGTGACAGGATCCCTAGGAAGGTGAGGGCAGGCACAGAGCACAGAATCACACAAGTCCCCACCTTATCTTATCACGGCGGTGATAGAGGCACAGGCTGAGCTCTGTTTTCCCAGCAGGATGCCTGGCAGTTGCTGTCCCATTTCTGAGTATCATTCAGTGCAATGACTGACAGGCAAGATAAACCAGTTGCATCACCACACCCTACCCAGGAACGCAGCACTGTCACTGAGCACTCACCGCTGCATGCAACAACACCAGGTGCAGGCAACAGTTACTCCACAGAAGTATTTTTCCCTGTTCATGATGTTAGAAAGGATGTACTTTGTCTACTATACTTAAAAACTTTTGAAAACCTAAGCATTGGCAGCAGTGTATTCATATCCATCTCAGTGAAAAACTGAGGTTACATCCTTTAAAGGCAATTCGCTTCCACCTGCACAAAGCTACTTATTTAAGACAGCTGCACTCCAAGCTGTTACTAGTTCAACTCTTTGCTTATCTGTAGGATATGGAAGTTTAGATAAAGGTATTTGACATTAAAATCAGTTGAGAAAAACATCCTAACAAGTTCCTAAGCCTATTTGCTTTTTTTAGCATGACAGGCTTTACAATATTTCTTGCAATTCTCTGCTTCATGCTTTGTTCAAAACTTCCTGATTATACTAATAAAATAATGCCCTAAGCACACCAAAAATCTTTTAATAGAGTCAAAATTAAAGTATCGGATCTATTACACCACCCAGCCTTTCCCCTCCACTGGAGAAGCATTAGAGCCTTTGGACATCTCATTTCAACAAGAAGGTTATTTAGTCCTCGAGTTTGGAGTAAAGTATTTAATCGCCAAAGGATTTGCAAATTACACATGAATATGCATGCAGCACTTCTCACCATGACATAAATCCTATTGTATATTTATGAATGGATTGCTTTGCCTCTAGCTTCTACATGTATATAAACACAGGTTTTAATCTTCAATTCCTTCCTCCCTCCCTTCTTTTTAAGAAGTTGCTTAAACAAATTTGCATTTTTGGAATCGATTACCTACAGAGTATTTCTTGCCTTTTTTTTTTTTTTAACTCCATAAACCTCCTTCTCCCATCAGGCAAAGTGCTTTGTTATGAAAGGCTTTAAAGACTCTGTAAACATGGCCACAAGGGAAATAAGCAACAGTGTTATATGGCTTGGGAGAGAAAAAGTTGAAGCAACAATCACTGGAAAAAGGAGAGCACCAGAGCTGGGAACACAAAGGTACAAAATGACAGGTCAACAGCTCGCCTCTGACTGCAAAGCCCCTAGCTAGGAGGGAGTAAACCATCCATAAATATGGAGAATGCAACATAAGTAATACAACTGTTGTTGTGAAACCCCTAATTCACACTGACATAACCTCATCATTCCCTACACCTCTGAACAAGCATCTAGGCTGGCCTCAAAGCAGCTGGACCAAAGCAGCATTTCAGCTCATCTTCAACAAAAAGAGGTAAGAGGCAGCACTGTCATTCAGAGTTGTTGCCACACAACTGCCCAACTACTCCAGACAAGTAATTCAAACAATAAAGCCCTTAAAGGGTGCTGTTAAAATTATTAAACTTTGGTTATTTCACTGCAAATCTGTTCAGTATTAAATCTGAGTGCAAAGGAACACTTACCAGCCACACTCCATAAGAAACAAGTGCCACAAGCAGATTTCCAGGCATAAAGTTTATGGGTATGTGAATACCACTTGGGCTGTTCTCATTTTTGTTACTACACACAGCAAACCCCCAACACCCAGGAGCTAACTGCACCAAATGCCACCTTCTTTCAAGGGCTTGGTGCCTCTTAGCTCGGGTCACAAAACCAGAGCAGCCTCTGGGCCCATCTTGCTGCCACAGAGACACGATGGGACGTGGTCTGACAGGACCAAATCCTCCCAGCACAGAGGCAGGTCTAAACCAGGCTGTGAACTGCAGCATGCTCAGCTGCAGACATGTGCTCCTCCACTCATCAAGGGATCTGTTCCTGCCAGGAAGGAAGAAGCACACGGCACCTGACCCAAACCCCACAGTTTGGGACCCCCAGCCCAGCAAGGTTGCTGAAGATGCAACACAACTTGTCAAAGCTGCCATCCAAAAGTGCAGGAGCCTGCATCTGGGAAGCAGATGGAAAAGAAACCAGGAAGCACTCTGGGGTGTTATCAACAGACTAGTGGACAAATAGAGAATAAAGACGAGAAAATTCAACACAGAACATTTGCTTTAGGGATAAGAATGGCATTTACAAAAGATGTGTGAAAACAAGCCTGAGTGGAAGACTCTGTGTGACCAGTTCAGCTGCAAATTTGTCTTTGCAAACTAAGATTTTTATCCATGGCAGGAGCCTGGGTTGCCTTTTGCAAATGACCACGCCAGGCTCCTGCCATGCACCTCTCCCCTTCCATCCACATAATCTTCTCCTGAAAAGAAATCTTAAAAAGGAAGTGAGGAGTACTGCTCAAGGAATATAAGAGAAGCAAATAAGATGTGCTTTAAGAATGTATTCACATTCAAGTTACGCTTTTATTAGCATCAGGCAGATCATGGCAGATGCCTTCTAAACTGAATTATCAGTAAGCCAGTTGTATGAGAAACTCACCATGGCTGCCACACAGCAGTCAGTAATTAACAGATGACAACGTATCTACCTTTACTCAGAATTACAGACCATCTCAGCTGAGTTCTCACATCCAAATTTAAAAAGCAAAACACAGAAAAGAAGTCCAAGATATCTTACAAAACTTTAGTGCCACAGAAAACCATGGGACATGGCAGAAGCCATGCCATTTCACTTGCCTCCACATACAGTTTAAAACAAGACAGAATAACACTCACTGAGGGCTGCAAAGAGCTCTCTTTGCCAGACAAATCTGCCCATGTCTAGAATACTGGGAAACTTTTTGAGAACTAGCTGTTAAACAGCCTAAAGCCTTCTATGTATGTGTCCATACAAGAATTAAACAGTCCCATCAAGGCTATAACTTGTGTTAACTCTGATGATTAGTCCTTGAGGTGTGACATAAGAAAAGTGACATAAGAAAAGACAAACAGCAAACCTGGCTCACTGCCTTGCTGGCTGACAAGCTATTTAGGTTAGCTGGATGTGGAGATGACTTCAAGGAATTTCAGAAAAATCTAAACAAATGGGTCAACTGACAGCTGAAGTGGAGAGAGACCAGATGTTGAGAAATGTTGTATAATATACTGAATAGGAGAGCTTAACCTCCTTATTCTCTGCAGGGTTAACACAGCACTAATCAAATACACCTGGGCATCACCACATCCATGTTCCAACAAAATGCCTGTTCAAAGTGATGATTTAATTTCAAGTTTAACCATGCCAAAACTCTGCAATACCAAATGTTACTCATGTTAAGAATATTTATTAACACCCCTCCCCCCCCCCCAATTTAATATGAAAAGCTCACCTGGAATTAGACACTGTACAGGCCATCAGAATTTAGATAAGTCTTACTATTTTTTTTGAAAAATACCCAGCACCACCCAAGACAGGCCGCCAGCCTGAGATACCTCAGAGGAAACAAGCTGGATAATTCAGAGCTGCATCGCATGCGACAGCCAAATACTTTCCATTATCATCCCCACCCAAATCCCCTTTGAGATAATTTGGATAAGCAGCTCAAATATATACTCAACATTTCAAACAGTCCAACAATAGAGCCAGTGTCCAGGATGAAGATGTCAGGAGATGACTCCTCCCCTTCACTCAGGAGCCAGGTGCTGTGGTGTGACAGGTTTCTGCTGCCAAGCCATGGTGCTAACCTGCCTGAGCCCTTGGGAGGGTGTCCCATGGGATTCATGCACCTGGTGGCCTGGAGGCTGCATGGCCAAGGGGACAGCCTGTGCAGCTGTGCCACCAGCATGTCTTCTAGTGGCTGCAGAGGCTCAGCTGGCTCATGACAGCCAAACTTGTGCCTAGCACAGGTAAAATTAACCACTAAATTATCCAACAGTACGGTTCCACAGAGCAGTTCTGGGGTTACCTACATTCTCCTGTGCTGCTTGAAGGGTCCAGAAGGTTATTTTACCCACTGCTGTTCCTCTGCAGGCCATCCTCCCTGTGGGGTAGAGTTGTGAAGGATGAAATAGCAGAGAGCCCTCTCCTTGGCAGGGGACTGCCCTTGTTCTGAGTACAAGGTTATTAAGGCAGTTGAAAGTCACATATGAGAAATCTGCAAGCTGTTGCAGGGTCATTTAAGCAATAGTTTCACTTATATTTCGGTTCAAAGTAGCTGTGTGACCACCTTACATCTCAACTCTGCCCAGAGCAGATATGAATGACTGCCTCTTGCAAATCAATACTGTTTATTGCATGCTTTAAATCAATAAAGCTTCCCTCCATAGAGTACATTCTTCTAAAATAGTAATTAGGCATTTGAGGAGAACCAAACAGTTTCACTAAACAATACCATTAGTCCTGAAACATCAGTTTGACATCTCAGCCAGAAAGCACTTTGTCAGAACTAATTAATCCCTACAGCACCTCCATGAGATTGAGAAAGCAATTCATCTGTTTTTTAAATGTGTTGGGTACTTATGCTGCAGAACATCATGGCTGGGGTGGAATCCGTAAGTATCAGCATAAACTGAGAACAAACCAAGCCAGGAGAACCCATCCAAGAGCACGAAAAAAACCAGAGAACACTGACAGCTGTAGGACTTGGCTTCTTTGCATGTTCCTGTTACACACCAAACCTCCTGTGACTATCTGGAGAGTCTTCCAGATGCCACTTCACTGAATGAGTGGCACTGAAAAGCAGTTATTCTTCTGCAGGGAGCAGTTTTGCCCCCTGTTTGTTCAGGCAATTATCTATGCATGTAGCTTTAAAGGGAGGAGGGAACAGTAACCTTAGGCTCTGCGAACAAGAACTGAGCTTAAACTGCTCAAATAAAGCCAAGTCCTCATTACCACAAGCAAAGCATGTAACCTTACTAAACAGGTCTCACCAAGGGCAAGCAGCCAGTGTGAAAAATATTTCTCTCCAAGGAAGTGGTCAATCTGCATAGCTCTCCTACAGGTGCATGCAGTAGCATTAGTCTACATACCTGCACCTGACTCTGCCAAGCTGCTGCCACCCCTCTTTATTGATTAATTATTCCAGCTAACACCTGCCCTGCTGATGCAGCACTCAAGGCTTCCAGGTTCAGGAGGACCAGCAAGGCTTTCCCAAGGCAGCTGTACGGTCTGTCCCTCTCTCTGAGAAAGGCTTGAAGGTGTCCCACACGACACACCGAGTGCCAAGCCCAGCCCAGGACATTTCCCTGCTGCCAGACGTGAGCTCAGCAGCGCCCGTGACGCGCGCAGGAACGTGCTGTGTGGGTGACGCTGCTCGGAATGCTGAGCACACAGCAAGGACAGCCTTGGCAGCCTGCAGCCACCTCCAGGAGCACATAACAGCAAGCATTTCCTAATAGACTCCTCCAGCAACTGAGATTAGAGCCAGTCCCAAAAGGTGGAGTGGTGGGTCAGTGACAGGAGCCCCCCCTGAGCCACCCAGCAAACATCACTTCCTTATGTACCAGTGATTTCATTAAACTCCTTTGGACAAATCTTTCCATGTCTTCCAATAAATTTTTTGGCACAATCTAGAGGAATTTAAATCAGATTCAGACATGGAAAATTTTGCTGCAAACTCATCTTCCCATAAGTGTGCTAGCTATGAACTGCCCTGCGAAGAATATCTTTAGGAGACGCTCTACCTCATTGCTGGTTTCACATGGGCTCCAGCAAGTGAAAATCCATTCTGTAACTCGATTAGAAATCGTGGGGCAGAGCTAAGCGCCTGGGAACACCTCCTCAGCTGGGCTGGGAACAGTTTCACAAGTGCACCCCTCAGCAGCATTCCTGGGTTGCCACCAGAGCCAGCCCCACTCCCACTCCTCCAAGCCCCAGCTCAGCCCCAGCCGTGCCACCACGAGTTTCTGCACAAGCATACACAACCTGGATCAACTGTTTCTGTAAATGAACCCAGACAGCAAAATGGCATTTTTCAGCCAGATCAGCTTCCAGCATTGATACAGAATTTTACTCAATCCCTGCACTAATACAGAATTTTACCCTGGTAGAAGCAGCAGCTTAAGGTGCCCCAAACACAACAGCACCAAGAACCTGCCCCAGATGCCCAACACTGCAGCCACCTCTCCCTGTCATTCCCACATCTTCTGGTATTTACTAGCCAATTTCCTGCCATTCCACTGGATGGAGATCAAGATAACTATGCTGATATGAAAATATATGACCTACATTGGGATGGAGTTGTTGATTCCATTGCAAAGTAAGTTTCCACTCAGTGGCAACTTCTAACTTCACACACTGTCAGTTTTTGAGACAAAATTAAAGGAGTGAACTTGTGAGCAAGATGACCTTGCCAGAGCAGAAGATGAAGCTCAACCTACATATTTCTAAACAACGTGATTTACGGAGATTTCTTCAAAAGCACTTCTGATCCTTTAAGACTCAGAATTCCCCAAGATGCATTAAAAAGCTGCTGAGCTGAACAAAGCCTCACATTTTTCTTTTTTTTTTTTTTTTTTATGTTCCATAGAGAAGCAAGATAAAATAATGCTTTTTGTCATTCTAAAGTCACTGCCGACATCCTCTGTCTCTATACATGTGTGCACACCATACCTTTAGCAGTGATGCCCTTGTTAAAAAGCATCACACCTGTTGTTTTCAGTTCCCTCCCCAGTGTGAGGTGAGCTTACACAACTGAGGATGCACACTGGCTCTGAAGGCAGTCCCTGAAGTCTTCAAAACAACCAGGCTTCTCTGTGGAGCCCAGGGGGGAAAAAACTCAACCCAACCCCCACCCCAAATATTAAAGTCTGATCTTTTGTAACTGAAGTGGTGTGACGGATTTCAGCTCCAATCCACTTTTCCAATCTACAGGTGCATCCTGAGCTAATTCATCTTGGAAGACACTTGATATTAACAAATTAAAATAATTTCAAGTGTCACAACAATTTTACTTGCTATTCTTGTCTCCTTATGTATTAGCACCTCCATAAACCAATTACTATGGAAAAAAGTGAGAACAGCACAAATCCTACACATTAGGACACCTGTTCCAAGAGGTGGCATTTGGATGACTTTGAAGACTGCATTTTTGTCAGTCCTTTCTGTACTTGTGGAAAATGGTCATCAGCAGTTTCTATGGGCACACACTGAGCTGCCTGTTCCCTATAAAGCTGTCAGCTATTTTGGGGAATGCAAACAGGAGAAAGCAGCAGATTCACATATATATGACAGGGTGCTTAGCTAGATATCAGCAAAGAAAGGCAACAACAGGCATCAAACTAGCAGCCTTCAGCTGCATGACCTATGCTGCTGGCACTGATGAAAGAGCATTTCTCTCCCCTGGTTCTTCTATCTTGGAGATTTTTTTCTCTCTTCTTATGATTACTGATATTCATCTACAGAAGAGCACAACGCCTTTTGTTCCTGCTGCCTTTCATTGCCCTCCCTTCTTCCAGCCCTTTTATTTTTAAGGATTCTCACATTTAAGTTAGCTATAGCTATAGCTAAGTTAGCTTTATTCCAGTCATTAAAGTTATTCTACATTTAAGCAAGTAATCTGAGGAGTAGACACTTACATACAAATTTTCAGCACAACACTCACATTTCTAAATCTTTCATAAAGGCAGTTTGTAGACCAAGTGTGCAGAGCAGACTGGGGATGAAAAGCTTAAAGATCAGAATAATGCAGAGGAGACAATACTCTGCAGCATTTCTCATAAAGCCTAGAAGGGCACAGCTAGATGATGGTGCTCTCCCTATTATAAGCCTGGCTTTTCTCCACTAAAATCCTTGGGCTCAGCAAAGCTGAACCTTCCTGAGTAAACAGGTGGCCCTAACTATTTTAAATACATAAGATCTTAAACGTGGCACCACATGCACTGGCCCTCAACCTTGGAAAATCTCTTCACCAAAGCTCTGCTGTGGAGGTTCATACTGGGAAAACTTCTGTGTGGAGTAGGAAGGGAATTCAGGTAGCAAATGCAGAATCTGGGCTTTTACTTAATAAACATCTCCCAACCCCTTACAGCAACAAGAGCCTTCAAGAAATGAAGGGCCATCAACTAAGGCACTGCTGCCTCCCAAAACTGAAAACATCTGATGCTGTTCAGTAATTGCACCAAATTTAAGCTACAATTGCTCCTATTTCAATAGCTTTCATTCTCAACAGGAGTCCAGTGATAGAAGTGAAATGAGAACTTCAGTCAGCTCCATCTAAAATAACCCAGAAAAACCTGCTTACACCAACAGGCCAGTAGGAGACTACAAAACAAATATTCAAGTGTGGGAGATATTATTGGGCATGGACAAATTTTCAGTGCATCCTGAAGCTTCTGTGTTGAAAGGGAAGGAGAAGTTAAAAAAATTTATCCTCTTACAAGACAGTCTGAAGAAGAGTAGAAATTCCCCTAAACCTGGTGTAAAGAGCCCAAGGACAACACAGCACTGGAACAGAGACTCCCATCTCTAATCCTCACTTCTGATGAAAGCTGAAATCTCACTCAGGGCACTCTGCTGTTCAAGTGCTGCTCATGCTGATGCTTAAGAACAGGCAGCAGCTGGTGCTAAAGTTTTGAGACACCACTGGTATTTTCTGTTTGGCCACCAGCACTGCAGCTTCCAGAGCAGATGCACCCTCCGTGTTAAGAGAGCTCTGAGACGGCTCTCTGGCACGGTTTACCAACTGGTATGTACTGGTGCAGACCTGAAAGGTCGTGCTTAGTTTTAAAACCAGGAATGACAGATTCTCTCCCCCAGCCCAATAAGGTTTGATCTCCTGTCACGCTGTATTAAATTCCGGAATTATCTAATTTTCAACAGATCTACCGAAAAAGTCAGCTATGTGAGCTTCCTCTTACAAAAGTCAAAATACAGGAGGGTTTTGGTTTTTCCCCCAACCTGTTCAGAAGAATTGCCTTAGAGCTTTTTAACCTGAAATTCCTGTAATGCAAAGTACCTTGATTCTTTTCTGTTACTCCATACCACAGGGACAGCAACAGTTAAATCACAAAATTCTTCAGATTATTCAATCTTAGGTGATTTCCCAAAATGCTCCAACATCCACAGGTTTCTCAGGACTACCCTGAGTCTTAAAAGGTACAAGGTAAAAGTGCTCTGACAGGCAGCTGCTTCAGCCAAGGCTCCAGCCACCCGAGGTCAGCTCGACAGGACAGCGAGATGCCACCAGGTGCCAGGGTTCTCTTCCTGGCAAAGCCTAACAGCCCCTCTCACCAACAGCCCACCAGCAGGACTGGAGCCATGTGTTACACAAGTACTGAAAAAGCACCAGCCCAGCCTCTGGTTTCACAGCCCAAGGGCAGCTGAGGTCCCACCCTCACACCCTGCCTCCCCTTCCCTGCTGCAGACCCCCGTGTGCCCACAGCCAGGTCTGCTTCCCTGGCAGCCTGCTAAACCAGCCTCAGCAGGACTGCAAACCTGCTTCACAAAGCAATGGGATGGCCCATGCCCTGCAGCTAGATGATCCCTGCTCATGTTTATTTCCACTAAATTAAGCTAGAATGAAAGATTTAGGGAAGGTTTAAAAACCTGTGTTCTATCTTTCACTACCGGTTGCTACTCACTGAGCAGGTTTACAGAGGTCCCTACTGACACTGGGTTCAGAGTGAGCCCTAACAAACACATCTTCCTCCACATTCCTCAAACTTGCATTTCTACAGCCATTTTACCCAATATCTATTGATTTTTGCTGGGTTACAGACAGAATGTGTAAGCACAGCACACAGAGCACTGTAGCAAATTCACAAACCAACGTCTCAGCTGCAGCAACTTTAACTAGGATTTGTAAAAGGGTAACCTTTCAAACATTTCAGTTTTAAAATACAGGGATAAAGTTCAACGCTCAGTGTGAAAATCCAAGTTCACTCCCCTGCAGGGAGCAGGCATCTTCTTCTGACCTGAGCTGATGAGAAATCCCCCATCAACTGGTTTTCACAGGCAGTGGTAATTACTTGGGAGAGAAACTTCTTTCCGGTATGGCAGAGAAGAATTTTAGCTCATAAAAGCTCACGGTGCACCAGCTGATGGGTGAGTGCTGCGTCACACAGTCATTCTACTGTGGACCAATAGATCCTTCAGAACCTTGAGGATTTTCAGGGGCAGTGTCCAAGGCAGGTTGTTTCCTTGGTAGCACTACTGGAAGATGACTCAGATGCAAAGCTCTCAGGGCCACGTGTATTCAGGTGTATTTCTATGTGCACAACAAGTATCATGTGATAAGAGTTATCAGAATGTGTCTGATTATTCTCCTCTAGCAGTGGTGAGCAGGTAATGATTCTGTGACAGCTCAATACACATGGCTAAATAAGGCACCCATTTAGTCATTTCTGTCATTCTTGAATCACTAACCAAGGACACACAGGAATTTTTATAAGCCTGCATTAGGCCTATTGGATTTCTCTCTCGTCTTTATTCTCTGAACAAAATAAGGATGCCAGGAAAGCATTCCTAATTTAAGCTTCCATTGACTTTATGAAGGTTAAAGAAACACCTTGGAACAATTCTCTTACTGGCCCTTCTCAACCACATTCCTAAAATTGAACCCGCAGATGACTTCCAAAGCCCTGGCTGGCAGCAGGTTACATTTGTGTACAGTACACACAAGGATTATTCCTGGAATGCAGAACACTCCTTGAAATCTCATAAAACTAGACAATCATTCACTTCCACGCTTAACAAAAAACCCATCTAAGTAAACGGAGTGAAAGCAAAGTCCTGACATCCCACCAAGAATGGAAGCCCCTTCAAGGAACTGATCGCTGGAGCAAGAGGAAGAAATGAACACAAATTCAGAAACCACACTTTCTACCCCACAACAAGGAAAACGCTCACTGTCAGATGCGAAAGTGTGTGAAATTTATCAATGACAAACCGCATAGTTCAGTTTGTTGGCATTTCCAACTTGTTAGGATGGATTTTTGAGTTCCTGTTTCTGGGAACTTCAGCTAACAAAGCATTAAAAGAGAAATTTAAAAACTTCTAGTTTCAATGGTGATCCAGTAGTTGAACTTCCTGCACGTTCAAGCTCCCGAGCTCTGGCTTACCATGACTGCCTCAAGCATGGAACTACAACATGCTAGGACAGTGTGTTGCTTGGAAATGACCTCGGTCTCGAGCAGCACTCTGTTTTCTGTTTATCTTACTTTTCTAAGTGAGTGATACAGGAAAAGGACTACCCAGAGCAAGCAGGAGCAAGGGGATACCGTAGGGAAGAAGGCGGCAAAGAGAGGCGATCAGAGACACACAGCCTTATGTCAGTGACCTCCGCGATGGCCAAGCTCGGTAAGGCCACGTAGCTGCTCGCAGAGGTGGGCCACGATGCGGGACAGGGCCCGCCGACCCTCTGCGACCCCGCCTTGTGCCTCCCCAGGGCACCGAGCCCCCGCTGCTGCCCTGGCGTGCCCCGGGCGGGCTCCCAGCCCCGCAAGGGCCGCATGGCCGATGGCAGCGGCGGAGCAGAGCGCGCTGCGGGTCCGCAGCACGGCTGGGGCTGGGGCCGGCCGAGGAGAGAGCCCAGAACGGCACCAACACAACTCGCTGAGCCCCCTCCATCCGTCCTCTCCCGTGCAGCGGGCAGGGGCCACTGCCCGGCCAGGCCCGCAGGTAACAACACCACCGTCCCGCGCTGCCCTCCCGTGCCGCGGAGCCCGAGCGGAGCCGCGGGACGGCGGCAGGCACCGGCCGGGCTCACGGGGAGCCGCGCCGGGCTCTGCGCGCACGCCGCCACCGCGGGGTCCCCGCCCGCCGCCGCCGCCGCCCACCTGTCGCGGGGGTCGACCCAGCTGGTGGTGCGGCTGCCGTGGTCGATGTAATACACCTTCCCGTCGTAGTCCCGCGCCTCCTCCCAGCCCTCGGGCAGCGGCAGCTCCTTCCGCGGCATGGTCCCCCGCCCCGGCCGCGCCGCCC